>OU015495.1:171086457-171221457 GCA_907164885.2 Dolomedes plantarius | reverse complement strand
CAGCTTAGTGATTCTTCATGTTAATGCTCGTCATCACATTAAAATAATTTTTGAAAATTTTATTTTATATTTTTATTATATGTATGCATATGTGCATATGATTTCTTTTGTTTTTTTGTTTATGTTTATTTTTTTTAATTTCTGTTTATTATTACATTGTTTTGTACTTTTATTTTTATGCAAACACTTTTCTAGGAAATAGAAATAATAAAATGCTACATGAAATACAAACTATATTATTTATAAAAAAAAGGAACAGATCCAATTATATTTGTATGGGTTTGTATCAAAATAATTGATTCGTTATACGGCTTTTCGCTTTACAGCCAAATCTTCCGGAACGTATCTACGCCGTAAAGTGAGGTATGGCTGTACTTATTGGTAGACAGTGTATGTATGTATCTATGTATGTAATGAGCTTTAATGCCTATGATAGCACATTGACTTATTGACTGCAATCAATGTCTTAGCATGGATCAATAAATTAAGTCCTTACGTTCTTATACTTCTGTGTATGTAAGTAAAACAGAAAAGAATTAATAATCCATATATATAGTTCAATTGAGTTTCTAAGGTATAACTGAAATTGATAGATAATAACTTATATAATTAAATTTATAATTCTAGATGAATTTCATTTTAGTATTGCTTTTTAATTATTATTAAAGTATTTCGTGTATTATCAAGAAAATATCCAGTCACTATCTGAGACGATGAATAACAAAAAGGTCACGCGATGGCACTGGGATATGTGTTTTATATATTAAATATATGCATGTAGCTTTGTGCAATTCGTTTTGTGTTTAAGCTCTAAAAATTAATAAAACAGTCTGAAAAATCTATAGTTAGTTTTAAAAGTGAATTTAATGAAACTAATTACTTCTATCTTATCAATATTATAAATTAACAACATCCTTCATACTTAAATTCCCTCTTAAAGGAAACGGGAATATTGGATTTTAACGTCATGTTACGGTCAGGGCTTCAAGAAAAAGCTGGTTTAGAGTTAAAAGCTTCAGGAAAATCAATTTAGGCACTTTGCTTTGTTTAAGAATAGTTCAGTGTTCATATTTCGTATAAACAAATTCGTGACTAAAACAATGGATGTATTATGTAAATGATTTATGTCCTCTTTTATTTCGGCTTGGAGAAACAATTTTGAATCAACTTTTTGAGAAAGATCCCTTGACTAAGTGCGATGCAGTTTTAGTTTAAGCTTGTTTAAAAGGAATATTGTAAAGCTCTCAATGGACCGGGTACATGAATTCAACGATGAATCCATTAGAAGCCAGGTGGGGTGTTTATGTACTGCTCTAAGAGTTTTAGGCGTTGAGTCCATTAATTATAAAAGGGATTTATACGTTCCATAGGTGAATCGCAGGAAGGAAACTGTGTTATAGCTTGATTAATATTATTTAGCTGTATTTCTGTAAGAAAGATGTTAATATTCTGCAATATTTTGCGTGTAACTGCAACCAATTTTTAAAGGGGATAGTTTTCTTGAAAATATAAATACATATGCAATATAGACAAAGATTTGGGGAGATTTCCTAGTATACATATGAGAAACTGTTATTTTTAACAAAATACGGGCTGAACTTTATTTCTTAAAACAAATCATACCACGTAATAAAGAAATTCTTGTTTATTTCTAGAAACATCCATCAATCTAAACCACAAGCTGCCGTTGTTTTATTTGGATTGCTTGTACAGTTTCCACTCGAGTTCCTTAGAGAATATGTCTCTTCCACAAATAAGGAGTTACAAATGAGCACTGGACCTGAAGTGACATTTTAATTCTGATTTCTAGGAAATGTTTCTAAGGGGCTTATAAAATACGTTGCTAAAGGCAGTTGTTATAAGAAGACCTCAAGATCGGGATCAATCTGATAATACCAAATACTGAAATAATTGTTTTATAATATGATTGTGATATTTATAGTTCTATCCGAAATTTAGAAATTGCCAATTTAAAGTAGTTTCATAAAACCGAAAATTTTGTTTATTATAAATTTATAAAAGTCATTATAGTGTAACAAAATCAAGTAAAAGCAAAACTTTTATAACGATATTAGGAAAGAAAATAAGGTTAAGATAATTATGTTAAAATATATGATGCCGTCGATTATCTGATTATCCTGAGATGTTTTGCTTCTTTCTTTACATATTAGTCAAACGTGTCTAACATGCATTAAACACTCCTTTACTAAAAAATTTCAGTAACTAAACAGCTCTTAAAACTGAAAATATTAACAAAATATTAAAAAATGTAGTTTTAGATATGTTATTTAATCTGAAAATAACTTTTTAGTAAGTTTGTTATATTTTACTTAACACTAGAAAGACTGTTGCCGTTATTTTGTTGGTTTCGGACATACTATTGAGCGCTAAAGATTCTCAAATTTTATGACTTTTTTCAAATTTTACGCGAAATAAGCACACACATTTACAAAATTATATTCGATAGTAAAAAGGGGGAGAAAATGTGTTGTATACCTTCTAAGACTGAAAGCCGCGAATTTGACGGCAATATAAAAAAAGAGCAGACAAATTTAAAATAATATCGGAAAAATGTTAGTTACATTTCGTCTCTTCCCCCGTTTACAAATAACAGAAATTTTGGCTCTTCGGAAATATTGATGTTGAGAAATAAGGACTGCACAAAAACCATGCATATATTTTTATGGATAAACCATACCACGTTGTCAGCTCGGCATACCTGCATTAAAATATATCTAAAAATATACTAATTTATTACATATTGATATGAAATAGTTCAAAATATAAAGTATTTAACCATTTTTTTAAATTAAATATTTTAAAATCTTGATTCTATTTTTAACCGTCAAAATAACGGCGTTCAGTCTGTTTAGTAAGGAAAATACATCTTGCCTTTCTAGTGTTAAAACACATTGCAGAAAATAGTGTTGGCTTAAATTACTACATCTGATTTTTTAATAGATATTCAATTTCATAATATTACTTCCAGTATTGAAAAAGAGGAAAATTATGAAAATTAACAGGAAAATTAATATGCATATGATTTATATTTAAGTGGCAGAATGTAAGATTTTCATTAATTATTAATATCTCTCAAGAACTTCTAGCAAAGCAAAAATATATCTTAATTTTTCAAAACCATTTTTGACTGTAGTACGTCATAACTTTTTCTATAGATTTTGATGTATCAAAACATAGTGATCCAATACCGATTTTTTTAAAGTTCGAATTTGTCAAAAAACTTACTAAATAAAAAGAAAAATAATATTTCCCTCAAACCTTACATATCAGTTACTCTTAAAATGACTTGATATTTTTAAATAATGCCTCTGAGTGCAAGTTGAAATATTTTAATGAAATGAACACGTTTGAGAACTGAGATCTAATACTCATTCTGCAAGGCGTTTATCTGGCATGACTTAAAAATCTTAGGCAACCTTAATTATAAATAATAAATTGATTCCCCTTAGAAATTGTTCCGAAACAACATGACAGAATTAGATATCTTATTGCTGAATATGAACCACTGTAATGAAATGAATACACGTCTTTAAAGGGGACACGCAAACTACATAATTAAACAAAAATGCTCTTATTCTACGTTCCTGGCTCTTAAAGGCAGTTTGAATAGAACAGAATAAGGTATTTGTCATAGAATCTTGAAGATTAGAGTAAGTTCAACAAAGAGCTATTGTGTGCGGAATATGAAAGTATCTTTCCAAAGTTATAACTCAATATTTGAAGTGCAGGGATTTCTGAAAGCAATTTAAGATAAAGGAATTTTTATTGAGTAATAAATGCGAATATAATTGCTCGCTAATATATTGTTTGCAAAAGGGCAGAAAGTGGAATAATGCCATCAGAAGATTCTTGCTAAGAAACTGGGTTTTTAAAAATTGTTCTTTATAAAGATTGTCTGTTATGAAAAGGACTACTCATATTACAAAGTTTTGTTTACGAAATATTTAATAGAGCACAAACATTTTATGACTTCTTTTATTTGAATTTCTTATTCTTATATATTTCCCTAATAGAATTTTAGGAATACATGTAAGTGTTTCAAGTTTAAAAAGAATCAAGCACTCGTATTCATTATTGGTGTCTATTGTGTTTGAGTAAGATAATTAGATTATGTGAATGAGAAAGAGTTTATGCGAACAACGTTTATTCAATGAACATTCTATTTTTATTTTCTTATATAAATTTTATTGTAAAGCTATATTATCCCAATACACTACGCTGTGTTAAAGGTATCGTTAAAGAACAAGTAACCCACCGCGTATTACATGATACAACAAATATAAGATGGCTTATAGAAGACAAAAATTGTACTGACCTCTTATTATCAATACAATCAGATTTGTATCCATTGCTGTGTAGAGGATACATAAACTTTTTGACAAAAAACTGTCTCAGTTATTTTGTAATTCCAACGAACTATAACAAAAGTCTATTATACATTATATTGTAAAGATTAAACTATCAAAATAGAAGAACAACGAACATGAAAGATACTTCAAAATAAACATGTTAAAATATTACACGTGGGTCTTAAAATATAAACAATGCCAGTGGATGATACCAAAGATATCAATTTAGAAATTTACTAGGTAACCCCCAAATAATTGCAAAAAGAATTATCTAGGTTATTAAACGTGATGTTTCCTTTCTTTTCATCAACCCTCTGGAAGGAAACACGCAAACTGGGATTTTAACACATTACTGTACATAGGATAGGTTGTTCTAGTTCAGATATTAAAGATTTGAGGAAACTTTGAATATATCTATTATTTTTACTCAAAATTGGAAAAATATTTTAAAGCTTAACGTTTCAGTAAAAGTAATTCACCACACTTTTTTCCTGTTCAGAATAGAAAAAAATATCATTCGAAATCATAGTAATTTTTTGCAAACTGCATGTTCAGGAAATCATTGTCCATATCGAATAGAGGTTTGCATCCCGGGCTTCCACGGCGTGGTCTCAGTTTCCAATCCCAAATAAGGCTTGGACAAACCCTTTCTCTCTTTTTATGTTCTCTTTTTGCTGACGGCACAGTCAGCAAAAGCCTATGAGGCCTGTAAGCCTATGAGGTGCAGTCGTTGTTTGAGACGTTCACCTCATAGGGTGCACTGTTGGCACATCTGTATAGTGTATCCATGAAAAAGTAGCTAAAGAAATTTGGACTTTAATTATATATATACAGAAATCGGACATTTTCAGTCACAGTACCGAATAACGTCCTGTGACAAGTTGTTTGTTTTTCAACCTTTCAAACTTTTTTCCGGGAAAGTAAAAGTGAATATTTTACATAACTATTAATATGTTTGGTAAAAATCGGTTCCTGTGCCATATTCTAAACGAGATGACGTTCCTTTTAAGCTAGTTTGAAATTATATTCCATGTAACTCATAATGTGATAAACGAGTTTGTTTTCAAAATGGCGTTATTTTAATTATCGATCCCATGGGTGCTGGTATTATGGATCCGGGTCCATATTACCAGACCCCATGATGAACATTCACCTGCACCTTCATTCGCCTTACTTGATAAGTCATTCAGTTTCACTAATGCATCAGCCAGCCCAACTGTCTCTGCTGCCACAGCTTTGGAAAATCCTCCTCCAACTCCAGACCAAATTTCGTTTTCTCTAATCATGACAATAGATACTGCACCAGCTCAAGCTCCAACTTCGCAAATTATGACAATGAATGCTGCAACAATTCTTGTTGTATTCCCATCAACATCCAAACCCCCACCCATGTCACTAAGATACATTCTTCCTGTGCCGTCAGCAAAAAAGAGAACATCAAATCGAGGACGTAAACGGGGTTCTGCTGCAATTATATCAGAATCTCCCCACGAAAATTATTTGGTGGAATCTAAGAAACAACCAATTCGAGAAGGAGCTCGGGTTACAGGTGGTGGGAAGGGTCGTGGAAGAGGAAGCTCAAATGCTCAGGGGAATGAAAAAGGATTTTACCCTGATAAACTCCTCAAACACAGATGACTCTTGTCTGAGGGCCTAGACTCACCAGTCAAGATGGAAATCTGTGAAGATGGCCCAGACCAGCAAGACGTATTGTGCATTTTCTGAGATGGTGCACTGAAAGGTGACACATGCGGAGAACTTTGAAGTCGTTGTACGATGTCCTTACATTGGGCTCATTCTGTGTGCACCGGAGCCGAAGTTGGGTTTTATATTTTCGACTTTTATCGCTAAAAAACATTTTTTTATAGACATAGATTTTTTATATAGATGTTTAATATTCCAGCTGTTTAATAAATACATTTTCTTTTTTATATTTTTTTCCTTTGAAAACGTTTCTCTTTTTTAATTTCCAGAGGTTTAATAAAGAGATAAATGGATTTTTCTGGCAAAACGTTGGGATTCCATATTAACCTCTACTTTGGGTCACTTGCTAGTTTTGACTTTTTTCACTTATGTGATTAGTTATGTGATTTATGTGTTTTCACTTATGTGACTTTTTTTACTTATTTGATTTAATGGCAAATCCACTTAAAGAGTTTAGATTAGAAATTTTGGTAGTAGTTAGAGCCAAATATGAAAACCGGTCTTTGGTATGATCACAGTGCGCCAGAAACAAGACAGGGGTCCATAATCCCACCTTCTCTATATTCCAATCATGCTATTTCGCCCTTGAAAGCAACTGAACCTTATGTAGGTAAACAAAAAAAATAATTTCTTGATAGAATGTGATGCAGCTTTACAGAATACATTTTCCTTTATCAGCGTTAAACAATAATTTTTTAGATTAAAGCATTCTTCATATCTTGAATATATTGGGCTTATTAAAAGTAAAGATGCTATTACTCATATACACGCGGTTTATGTTTTACTAACACCGAGTAAATAGTTCTAGAAAACTATTTACGGATACAGTTTTACAGAACACATTTTACTTTTTTCAGCATTAAAAAATCAAGGATTCGGAGGATATATGGGTTTTATTAAACGTAAAGATGTTACAGAGGCTGTTCACACATTTTTTAGACGATGTATATTGTATTCAGAAAACTAAATTACATAAAATTCTTGTGTTTTAAATGTTCTGTTTGACATCCCTTATTCTGAACTATCTTTCAACACCGCAATTTCCAGGATAATAATGCCTTTTGAAGTGTCAGAAGAGGTATTCTATCCCATTCCTCCTGAACAGCTTTCCAGAGTCCTGTAAGGGTTTTGGGACGACGTTTGGATAATGCAGATTTTTAAAGTCCGAAAGCACAAAAATCCACAGGTGATACATCGGGAGATTTAGTAGGGATATCAGTGAAGGGTATGGCCTTTATACCAGTTTTTTGTTCCATTTCTTTTAGGAAATTTACAGTGGATTTTGATGTGTGACTGCTAGCTTTGTCCTGATGGAGTCTCACAGATTGATGGCACTGTGGGTAAAGCGATGGTATTTCATTCAGAAAAATTGGCGATAAAATATGTTCCTGATAGTATTTGGAGTTAATCTTGACATTTTTTTCCACTCTCTTTATTTTTAACTTGCCATTATAAGAAAAACCAGCAACAATCATGAATCCCTTAGAAAAACTTTCTTTCGATTCTTTGAAACATGTACTTAAATTTTTTTTCTCCCCTTTTATGATAATAAATGGCTCTTTTTTGTTGCAATCATTTAAATACACCCATGATTCATCTATTGTGACAATTGTTTTCCATTTTTCTTTGGATAAGTGTTTCTCATATAGAATTCTACAGCGTGTCCAGCGTTCAGCGATATGATTTGGAAGAAGACGATGCACATTGCGACATTGCGTTTTTTCGCTTTCTTAAGATTTAAATCAACGTTTATCATTTTGTTTACAGTGGACACCGAGCATTTTAATGATTTTGCAACTGTCCTTTGACTAGGGGGATTTTCTTTTAACATTAAACAACGTACCTTTGCAATAGTCGAAGATGTCCGTTTTTTCCTTGGATACTTGTTTGGAATTTTTGTCCCACTTGAGGCTCCAATTTGACATTTTTTTCCTTTCTTGTTGACGATATTACCTATCGACGCTTTAGATATCACAAAACCATGACTCTCACATCGTTTTTGGATAACGGAATATGCATATTTCTCTTCGGAAAGAGCATAAATGTGGCCTTCGAACCACTGCTTTGTTAAAAACGCCATTTTGAATAAAAACAAAACTTTCAAGCCGCAGACGATAATTTTGACTTTTAAAAACATAGTACAATTGCAATTATTTCTTTTGCAGCAAACGATTTTTTATTACCGCTTACCAAATTCGTCTAAAAAATGTGCGAACAACCTCTGTATAACATATATCACACACTTTTTTTGTTTTACTAACAATAAATAAATAATTCCAGAAAGCTATTTAAGAATGTGTAAGAAAAAATCAATCTCTTTTTCGTTTAAACAATAAATATAATTGTTAGCAAATAGTATTTTTTAAATAAAGACCTGCTAAAATAATACAAACATAACTAATGCAAAATATGATCTTTGGCTAAACATATTTTCCCCGAAAAGCCGAAGAGGTTTCTTAATATCTAATAAAACGTAATGATAGAAGTGCTTGATAAAAACCAAGTTCCTACCAAAAGAGATAATTGCTTTCGGTTAATAATTATCCTGGAGAAATTCAATAATCATATTTCTATTCTGTTTAATAATAAGAATACTAATAATCTATACGCGCTGCTTTAAATAACAAAGGTGGCAACATAATTCAGCAAAGATTTTCTATTGTGCAAGTCTTTATCTTTAGTGCGTTTTGATGGAGTACAATGAAATATTTGTCGTTGAATTTACAAAATTAGGGTAATTCTAATAAAGATCTATTGTTCAGGGAAATTAGGTAGTATCTTTTGAATTTTCTAATTTAGTACCTGAGATGCGGCGCTATCAGAGGACAATTTAAGTTAATGGAATTTTGAAGCAGAGAAATAAATATGGTAAATTAAAAGTTTGCACTTGAAAAGTAATATGGAAGCACAGAAGGGCATGAAGATCATTAAGAGAAATGCTTCACCGAGTGGAACAAAGTATAATTAATCTATAAACAATGCGTAAACAAATAATCAAACACTGGCATGCATTGAGCTATGTGCTAAGTCAATATGAAATTAAAGATCGTTTGTTTCTCAAACTGTGGGGACGCATTTAAATAAATCATATCTTTAAAGAATTTTTAAGACGGGGGAAACATAGACAAAGTTCATTGTTTTATAATTTTGAAATGGTTTATTATAATTAATAGCAAAAATATGTCGCTTTAACCTTGCATTTAATTAAAAACAATCAAAGCTCTTAAGATGTATTGTTGAGTATTTATTTATAAATATTCGTAATTTTAATTATTTTTATTATATGAAATAATACTTCAACCTATGCTCCAGCGAATAAAAGTATTTCTTACATTCAAGATGTCTAACTAATCTTTATGTAAATATGATAGTGGTGTTTCGAAGACTGACTTTAACGCAGACAATCAGAATGCAAGTAGGGTCTCTATCAATACATTAAATTATAGTATCCATTGATCAATAAATTTCAACCTACCTCTGTTTGAAATCACGTGAACGTTTGCAGGAGCATTCGCGAGCTTTGCTGGATATACATTCTGAGAATCCGCACGCATCACCAATTTCCACATCCCATTACAGACATTGACAAGCTTTATCCTGATAATACTCTTCAGTGCAGTCCTGCACTGTATCAGAATTAAGATGTCAGCGGGAAGAGGCTCCGGGAAGAGTTAATGGAAGTAACTTCAGACCATATACGAATCAATAGGAGGGGAAAGAAACATGCAGTTTTATTGAAGTTTTGAAAGAAGTTTGTAAAAATACTCATATTTTAAAAGAATTGAGTGGCCATTTTTTTTTAATGTCGCAGATTTCTTAGTTATAGGTTTCATTAAAATTTACTGAATTTTGTAAAAAACAGGAATGAATTTGTCTCAGAAATTTTTGTCGTATTTTGACGCTAAAGTTGTGAAAAAAATTAGGTCCCAATCTATTAATAATTTTTGTTAGTTTAATTTAACTGTAGATTAAAATTTACTTCAAGATTAAAATAAAAATATGTTTTACTTAAAGTTTCTTTAATTTTTTTGTTCTTTTTACGAACCTACGAAATTAAACAAATCTAAGGTAAAAAGAATAAAAATTAATGGGAATGTAATAAGAATCTCATAGTCTATTTCCTATCTTTTATTTTTTTAAATTTCATTATAGATTAAAATCTAATTTAAGCTAGAAAGATAAGAAAACAAAGCTTTAAAATAATTTTATAAAAAATTACCTATATTTTAAAAGAATTGAGTGGCATTTATTTTAATGTCACACATTTCCCTTACTTATAGATTTTATTGAAATTTACTGAATTTTTGAAAAAAAACATGAAACAGAAATTTTTATCGTTCTTTTAATGCTAAAATAACAGAAAAAATTAGGTCCCGATCTATTAATATTTTTTGTTAATTTAATTGTAGATTAAAATTTACTACAAGTTTAAAATACAAATATATTTTACTAAATGTTTCTTAATTTTTTTCTTTTTGCTTTTTCTATAAATCTACGAAATTAAACAAATCTAAGGTAAAAAGAATAAAAATTAATGGTAATGTAATAAGAATGTCATAGTCTATTTCCTATCTTTTATTTTTTTTAAATTTCATTGTAGATGAAAATCTAATTTAAGCTCGAAAGATAAGAAAACAAAGCTTTGAATGAAGTTTATAAAAAAACTAGACATATTTTAAGAGAACTGAGTGGCATTTTTTTAAATGTCACACATTTCCCTTACTTATAGATTTCATTAAAATTTACTGAATTTTTGAGAAAAAACGAAACGAATCTGTCTCAGAAATTTTTATCGTACTTTTAACGCTAAAATTTTAGAAAAAATTAGGTTCCAATCTATTATTAATTTTGTTTTTGTAATTTAATTGTAGATTAAAATTTACTTCAAGATTAAAAGATAAATATGTTTTACTAAAAGTTTCTATAAATTTTTTTCGCATTTTTAACGAATCTACGGAAGGAAACAAAACTGAGGTGTAAAAAAAAAATAAATAAATAAATAAATAAATAAAAAATAAAAAATAAAAAATGTCTGTAATATAAGAATGCACAGTCTATTTCATATCTTTTGTTTTTTTTAATTTCATTGTAGATTAAAATATAATTTAAGCTTCAAATATAAGAAAACAAAGCTTCTTAACTAAAAATTTCGTTAAAGTCTTTAGCATTTTTTTCAAAATTGATGAAACGAATCGAACATGAAAAGTTTTGATTTTGTTCTTAAAGAGAATATAATGAAAGAGGTCACAGTCTATTTCATACTTCTGCTTTCTAATTTTACTGTAGATTAAAATATTATTCAAGGTTCCAAGGCAGGGAAAGAAGGTACGTCTTTTGTTTCATATATATTTGACATTTTAGAAGCTTAAAATAGGCAGAATTTGAAAAAAGAAATTAGCTTCATATTTTAACCTACCCGTTCCCTATTAGGCTGGGATGTAGAGATTTATGGCATATTTTATATTCCGGAATTTCTACTCCGATTTTTGAAGTATTTTCGCGTGAAGAGAATATGAACAAACACATATCAAAATGTAACTATCACCTGATTCAGTGTTAAAAGAAAATATCACTATTTTTCCGAGCTGCTATGCAGTTTAAATTTATGCAGATTTTGTACAGCATTATTCTTACAGAAAATGAAAATTTTATGGTGAGAAATACTAGTATGTAGGTTATACAGAATATAGCTCACTTCTACCCAGACTTGGGTGTATATAATTTGAAGTGGCACTCTAAATGAATTTGATACAAACACAGTTTATACATGAAACAATGTTTATTGAATTCATTGCACATATAGAATTTGCTTTTGCAGCAATAAGCATACGTACTACTTGTACGGAATATATATTAATATTCAATAGAAATACAATTTGCAAATACTCACAAACCAGCAGAGAGTCAAACCAGCAGTACTGCCACGTAAACTTTGGGCCTCCTAAGCACTAGCGCCGGTTAAAACCTGGAGCTGCTTACCTCGTAGCTCCCTCTCGCTTATCTATCAACCTTAACAAAACCTTTTTCAACCTCTGTATTAATCAAGCTGCATGGCATTTATACCAAGCGCGTATGCCGAAATTAGCATATCTCAAGCCGCTTCTTTAATTCATTCACTCAAAAGTTCCATTCTTGTGAATCGAATCTTGTGTATACCTTACAAGGTAACTTTGAACTATCTAACTCTTTCTAGTTGCTACAGAAACTTTTCACTGTAGAAATATTTGATTTTAAAAAGTTCTATATATTTATATAATCAAAACATCAGTAAAGTTTAAGATATGCTTATTAAAATAAAAAATAATAAGTTAAACAGAAAATAAATGTTATAGTTTTTTAAACGTAACATTAGCTGCATTTTACATCCAAAACTAAAGAGACTATTTTCCATTTCCTTACTAATTGAAATTTACCGTCTTCCCTCCAATGTTGAACTCATTTTAAAGATAGCGTGTATGAAGGAAACTAGAAAAACATAAACTTTTTTCTTTTTTTTCTGTTTGATAGCCTAAAAAATAATTCTATTTTTTATTGCACTAAAATACTGTTTAACCTATCATTGTTCGAATAGAAAAAAAATCGTTCTGAATAATGTTGTACAACAGGAAAAACATAAGCGTAAAATATTTTTTTTTCTATTTTCTTATTATTATTTCCCCGCGTAAAAAAGTATTTATCTCGAAATGAATCTATTAAAAAAATAATTGCAATAAATTTTAAAAAAATATACATGAACTTTTTTTCCCTGGTGATTTCCTATCGACATTCCTTTGTGTTCATCTATTTTCAAAATTGAGGAGCGTAACTTCGTAATTATTTTAATATTTTAATATTTGTCCTGCGACACAAAATAATGTATATAATTCTTCACTCCGATACAACTGTGATGTCCTATTGCCAAAGGAAAGACACCGACAAATACTGAATATTAATCACCCTATAAATAAAATAGTCATGTATATCTAACATTAAAGGTACATTTTCTTAGTCACTCTTTCAAATCATCAAAAGCATACCATTGAAAATATTTTCTCTCCGAGGTTACAGATTTCAATGGAAATTTCTTCTTAATTCTTTGACCTAGAAGGAATATTAGTTTCAACGCGTTTTTTTTTTTTCGAAAATAGAATACATTATTTTATTTATTTACTTTTTTTACTTTATAAGCTGTAAAATGTTCAAAGGATTGAAATTCACAGTACAGATTGTAAAAATTACCAGAATTGTATAAAAGATATAAAAGATATATCTATCTATCTATCTATCTATTTATCTATCTATCTAACTATATATATATGTATATATATATATATATTATCGTTTGTTCCATTTAAATAGTCGTATTAGCTAAATTTCCGCAGTACGATGCATTTAAGATAGGGTTTCTATTCCAAATTGGTGAAATATTGGCTTATTGGCGATGTTTTTATGCACAAATTTTTTTTTAGACAAACTTGGCGAGACATCACCAAATTCGGAGACTTCTCAAAGGCTGGTATTTTCTGGAACATTGTAGAAATCCCCAGATTCTCGAGAAGCTATAAATACAGCCTCGATTTAGAGTTCAGAGTTCAGATTTCAGTTTTTGAGTTGTGCTTTGAGCTTTTCAAAGGCGGAGCTCTTAATTTTCTACGGTCATTTCTGATATTTATGCCACAATAAGTGCGACTGCTTGCCGCGTCTTTTGTGTTGAACTTTTACGTACTTCTGTGATCTGTTAGAAGCCCTGTAGTCAATTTCTGATGCTATAAGCTGTAGTATTTCTACTTCCTGAAAATAAATCTTTGTTTTTATTCTGTCTTATTCAAAGTACATTCAATCACCGAACCCGAACTGTGAATTCATAATTATATATTTATATATATATATATATATATATATATATATATATATATAGATAGATAGATAGATAGATAGATAGATAGATATAGATATTCCCCTAATAGTTGCCGTGTTCTGTGTATGTATCTGTCATGTAACGCTTCATAAATATTTCAGCCTATGGCATCCATTGTTTTTTATGAGTTAGGCTTAAGAAGTTAAAAGTAAAGTTCAAAAATATTATTTGCTATTTAAAACCAAATAATTTATTAGAAACAACGTAATATCGGCGCAAATCAACTTTATCGATTTTTAGACGGCTGTAATAAACGGTTATGACAGTAAAAAATACATCTCGCCACCGTTTAAATATGTTCTCAGCATAAAATATCCTTTCATTTGTAACGTATTTTCGTTGTGATTTTCATATTCATTAGAGAATTATCTCTTTTCTGCCTCCTTTCGCGTTATCATAGTGTTTCAATTAAATTAATAACAAGTATTCATTTTATATACTCAGAACTTTAAAATGTAAACACGAGTAAGTCATTCATTCACTGTGATTCATTCATCATCGTCAATTTAAGAAAAATTGTGTCAGATAATTTTTTTCATAGTAAAACAGTTTTAAAATTGTTTAATTGAATATTTCTAACTTCCCGACACACGTGGATTTCATGTGCTCACATGTGGCTTTCATGTGATTTTTGGTAAAGCATTCTATTATTGTATTTTTAATATTACTTTTAATAGTACTTTTATAAATATTCTGCCACCTTTCGCGTTATCACAGTGTTTTAATTAAATTAATAACAAGCATTCATTATATATACTCAGAACTTGAAAATGTAAACACGAGTGAGTCATTCATTTCATCGACGTTTAATTGAATATTTCTGAATTGCCAACACACGTGACTTTCATGTGCTCGCATGTGGCTTTCATGTGATTTTTTGTAAAGCATTCTATTACGATGATAGTGTTTTAATTGAAAATTTCACGTGCTTTAATTGAATATTTAACGTCGTTAAATTGAATATTTCCTGTGCTCACATGTGGCTTTCATGTAATTATTGGTAAAGCATTCTATTATTGTATTTTTAATATTTATTATTGTATTTTAATATTACTTTTAAAATTACTTTAATAACTATTCCACCACCTTACACGTTATCATAGTGTTTCAATTAAATTAATAACAAGTATTCATTTTATATACTCAGAACTTGAAAATGTAAACACGAGTGGGTCATTCATTCACCGAGATTTATTCATCGTCGTTAATTTAAGAAAAATTGAGTCAGATAATTTTTTTCACAGTAAAAAATTTTTCAGTATATTATTTTTTTAATATATATATTTATATTTTAACCATGTAATATATATATTTTAACCATATAATATATATATTTTAACCAGATATTACAATAATGTCAAATTTAGTATTTTTGAAAAGTTGCAAACTCGACGCATGCGTAGTGATATGTTCAAAATTGTCTGTACGGCAGCGTGCTTTTCAAAGCGAATACCTAACATAACCGCAAAATTATCTTCATTTTTTTTAAGTGTTTAATTGAATATTTCTAAATTGCCAACACACGTACATATATATATATATATATATATATATATATATATATATATATATATATATATATATATATATATATATATATATATATATATATATATATATATATATATATATATATATATATATATATATATATACGTGGATATATAGAGAGAGATACACATATAGATATGGATATAATTCAAGATATTTGTCCTTCAAGTTTCATTTTCTAGCTTAAGATTTTGTTCAATATCCCACTTCGGTTTTCCTAAACTAGAAAATTGCCCGAAAGGAGAAAGACGAAATCACCGATAATCAAATAAGGATCACGAAAATTACGAGTAAGACACGTAAACAAAAAAGTATGTGATAATCGAGGGTCATTTTTATTTTGGTGTATGCTCAATTCCGTAACTATTTTTTTCTTTAGAGACTTTCACCCATTATGCCCTGACAGGTCAAAGAAGTCTCGTTTAATGTATCCATCATTAGACTTTAAACTATTCAGAAAATGTGAATGGGACGTGAAAGGCGTCGTGATAGAACTTTTCATTAATGATCTCGTGAATGTATCACAGCAGTAGATTTGAGAATCGTTTGTAAAGCTTTTAATCTATTGAAGAACAGGAAAAAGGCACCATTTTGCACTGATTGATAGTGTTAAATTTTTTCATCCTTTATATTGCTGTTAGTTTTGTAGGTAATTGTCATTTCATTTCCTTAAATCGTCATTTTAATGTATTTAAACTGTTTAAAAGTTGTTTTTTTTAATCTCTAATGGGGATAGTTGTCGCTTTGGACAAATACATACCTTTTATAAGAATAAAACAAAAAACAAATGAGAAATTTATTTTATTTGATAAAATTACTCTTTATATAAATAAATGTGTAACATTATGTGTTAAACGCACTTCTATGTACATCAGGTACTTTTATGTTCAAGTTATAGAGAGGCTGTTCACACATATTTTAGACGATGTATATTGTATTCACAAAACTAAATTACATAAAATTCTTGCGTTTTAAATGTTCTATTTGACATCCCTTATTCTGAACTATCTTTCGACACCGCAATTTCCAGGATAATAATGCCTTTTGAAGTGTCAGAAGAGGTATTCTATCCCATTCCTCCTGAACAGCTTTCCAGAGTCCTGTAAGGGCTTTGGGACGACGTTTGGATAATGCAGATTTTAAAAGTCCGAAAGCACAAAAATCCATATGTGATACATCGGGAGATTTAGTAGAGATATCAGTCAACGGTATGGCCTTGATACCAGTTTTTTGTTCCATTTCTTTTAGGAAATTTACAGTGGATTTTGATGTGTGACTGCTAGCTTTGTCCTGATGGAGTCTCACAGATTGATGGCACTGTGGGTAAAGCGATGGTATTTCATTCAGAAAAATTGGCGATAAAATATGTTCCTGATAGTATTTGGAGTTAATCTTGACATTTTTTTCCACTCTCTTTATTTTTCACTTGCCATTATAAGAAAACCATCAACAATCATGAATCCCTTAGAAAAAAAAAAAAAAATATATATATATATATATATATATATATATATAAATATATATATTTATCTATATATATAAAAGAGCTTGTCTGTTTGTTTGTCCGCTATAGAATCATAGACTGTTTCACCCACCGGGACCAAATTCGGCACAGTTAATGTTTAAGACCAGAGAAACTTAGAGCAGCAAAAAATAAGTTTGGGGCTCGATTAGTTTTTTTTTTTTTAAATTAATTTTTTAATGATTTTTTGCGCCCGTAAGTGGTGCGCGTACCGCCTGTGGATACAGACCGTTACCCACAACATATTGTCAGTGAAATCCGAAACCTATCCCTTGCGCGCTCATTATCAACCCCTCTTCCCCCGCGCGGGGGAAGAGGTGTTGGTAATAACCATGAAGCTACAGAGCTTCATGGAAATAACCTTTGGCCCTGCCTAACTGACTGACTGACTGACAGATAACGCAGAGTCCAAACCGTTGGACATAAAGAGCTGAAATTTTGCACGGCGATTCTTCTATAGTGGAGTCTATAGTGGAGAGGTGCACTGATAATGATTTTTGAAAAATTCTTCTTCGATTTTTTAAAATTAAATTTTTAAGCTGTTTCTCTAATTTTTGAAGTTTGCATTTAAAATGATAATGCGAGGGTTATAAAATTGATATCATGAGAAATATCCTAAAAATTCCTTTAAAACGAAATCTTTTTCGAATCTTTACCTCCCTTTTCTGATTTTTGGAGAATTTTTAAATATTAATTTTTAGAATTTAATTTATGAAATACTGATGACGTGTTTTCTTTTCTTTTTGTGATACTTTAAATTAATTTTGCGTCACGTGCATAACAACGAAATAAATTGGCAAAAGAAATATTTAAATATGGTAAAAAGATAAAATTTAACCACTAGACTAACTGAGATGGGAGTTTTTTAAGAATGCAGTTCAAATTAGTATGTTTTAACACAACTTTCCCGGCTCTACTTTGTGTCCTTTGTTATTTGCAGTATTTCTCATCGCTTGAAGCGATTTACAATCTGCTTTTTCTAGGGTTTTTGGCCTCAGGAAAATTAAAAACCCAATTACAATTCCCTTTTACAACGGTTTTTGGCCTTAGGAAAATTAAAAACCGATGCGTTTTTTGGCCTGTCGACAATAAAAAACCGAATCACCAAACTAAGGAAAATAGGCTTCATGTTGAATCCCGCCTTACTTTGAATAAATAAAGGGGATAATGCATCTTGCACTTTACCTCTTGGGAGATGTGGAAAAAACTGAGCTTTCAAGGGAAAAATAAATAATAAAGGCAAATGTAATTTATAAAATTAATTTCTAATTAAACAGTGGATAAAACAAATCTAATTAAATCTAATTAAACAGTATCTAATAAATATAATTAAACTGTAAACTTACTCAATCCAAACGTGCGAATCACGCAACACTGTGTTATAAATTCTCAATAAAATCACACGTATAATCAGACGAAGGCCCGCAGGCTCAAAGTTTCTTTCTTTCTTAGTGTTTGTATATCATTTCATAAAAACGCGCTAAGCGCAGTCTGTCTAGCCAGATGAACATGGAGAGTGGGGGTGCAGCCCAGTATTTTTTTTGATGGAATACATAAAAAATTTTATATCTATATATGTACCCGGGCAACGCCGGTCAATAATGCTAGTATATATATATATATGTGTGTGTGTGTGTGTGATGCTTCTATTCCACATCACTATAAAATCTAGTTGTTAGAGGTTAATCGGAATATTGCAGTCGGGGCCGGACTCCTGACTCATTGAATTCTCTTTGGTGGTGCAGTCGTCGTAGCTTAAGCGAGGCAAGACAAATAATAGTCCTTTAAATTCATTTATTTAATATTAAAAAAAACTCCAGCTCCATCGTTCGTATTAAATTTCCATTTACTATTTCATTGCTACGACATTGCAACAATTTAATCAAACTCAACCCTATCCGTCTCCAACCCCAGACGCGACGCGACGGCACACGTCTTACCCTCTCGACTTTCCTACATACTTCTTCTCTTATTCTTTGTTCGAAAGCACGCCTAGTCTAAATCTGTTTAGCTTGCAAAAGAACATTCTCGAATCTTCCCTCTGCTGAAGTTTACAAAATATACGCGACAAACCCAGACGAAACTTTAAAAAATAGCTTTTTACGTAAGGGCCAGCGATGGGCATGCAATTCTCCTCTCCAGATTATAAAAATATTCTCCGAAGTCAGATACTGCCATCTATAGGTCTTATAATAAACCATAACCCATTTCATATGAAGATATCTCTATTTTGGCATTTTATTCCCAGTTTCTCCGAAAGCCCCCTTGAATTCCTACCCATAAAAATCCTTGACATATATATATATATATATATATATATATATATATATATATATATATATATATATATATATGTGTGTGTGTACGTACGTATGATCTCTATAAAAAAATAACTATCTCGAATCTCCAATTCTTTTGTGTGATATATATTATTTATATTTTGTCTTTATAAAAATATCCTTATAGGAGATTTCATCATTTATATTACCTGCAGAACTTTTCAAAGGGAATGAAAAAAAATATTATCTCTCTCCGTAGAAAATTCCTAGACGCCGAACGACATTCAATTAAGTCAAATATACTTTTTCCGATTTTTCTATATCATCATTCCTGTGAAAGCCAGAAACTTATTATTCCTGGCTTCCAAAATATTCCAGTTTTTGCTCTAACGTTCTTTAGCGTAAGCTGCGGTTTTTCCAAAATTATTGAAATATAATAAAAGAATTATTAAAAAAAACTTCTTAGTGGAAAGGGAATTTCTGAACAACCAGAGTAGAAGTTAGAAAGGAAGTATTTATTAAATTATTTGTATTGCCAGAACCTTTAAAAAATAACATTGTTATTAAAAAACTAAATATTTGTAGATCATGGCCCACAGATATATTTGGCAAATAAAGCTCCATAAATACAAAACTTATTAAAATAATCTGTAATTGCCTGTAAGTGTTATTGTATCGTAAGGATCAATTTAACTTTCTTGAGATCAATAAATTTATGTTAATATTCATTAAAAGTACAAGTCAAGTATAATGAGGTGTCTTCTAATAGTGTCTATTAATTAAGTGCCTAATAAACAAAATTTGTTGATACATTTTCATAATGCTATAGAGACAATAGAGGATCTCTAGAGACAGTTCTTTAGAAAGTTCTTAATAAATCTTTGCAAGCATTCACGCTTGCATGGTTAAGTAATGCCTGGTGTTTGCCACCATGTTTCGATTTAGTACTATGCTCGTGTTACCGTTTCGAGCACCATGCCAACACACGATTGAGAGCGATGGTATGAGTAAATACTTACCACAAATCTACCAATATGACTATTTTCGGAAATTTTAGCGGTTGGAAGGAGATGTTTAAAAGTATGACCGACAAACTGAATTGTATGGTAATTCCTGCAACTTTAACTACAGCTGCATGTATGCACGAACCATTCTAATTCATCGGCAACACACACATAAAACAACTGCTTTGTCTACGATGAAGTAGAGGTGAATTAGTTCTGTAGTTCAATGTTACACATATGTTAATCTTACCATCACGCACATGAAGAAATTTTTCAATATCTTCCCATGCTTTCGTAAAAGCTAGATAACAAAAAAAAATTGAATTTACCTAGGTTGGTACAAAATGATCAAATGTCAAAGTAGTCTCTTTTCATTACATTCTTATTTACCTTAGGCAATTTCCACATGAAAATTTTTGTGCGATGTTTTTCAAACCCGTTTTTTTTCTATTCTAGCGTTAATATGTTATTGATTGTCTTGTAATTTCCCGAGATTTAAAATTTCATGACAAAAGTGTGTGTTTTAAAGTAGGATTACGTTCCTCCATAATGGTCCTCCGGAAAACAAAATTTCAGACACTAAAACCCTACGTCATCGCGAGTTATAATTTTAGCAGCGCGCCAAATATTTCCTGTATCGCTTGGGCAAGCAGTAAGCAGTTAAACAGAAAAGTACCAAAATGCGCCAAACTTTTGACATACATATATATATATATATATATATATATATATATATATATATATATATATATATAGATAGATAGATAGATAGATAGATAGATGCATTCGTACATATATATAGATACATATATACATGAAACATACAAAAGAGGTAAGCAACGATAAGTAATCCTACGTTAATAACCCGTGGTAGTTTTGTTAGACGCTAACTCTCAGTTTAAAAAACTACCACGTTAGAAAAGACTACCTGATTTATTTTTTACATACATACATACACATATAACGTGAGAGCGTAATGACAATTTATGTCATAGAAAATTTTTGTACCCCTGGTCTCAACGTAAAGTATATTATTCCTTAATTTTTACTAAACAAAATATTTTATTTATCTTAAACTTCTAAAACAAACGCTTTTAAGAAAATAACTAAAAAATAAATTTAGTTTATTAATAAATTGGTAGTAAGAGTTTTGATGCAAAGGAATAGAGAAGCAAATACGAAATTCAAAGGAATTCTATAAGTTTGCTGCCATTCTTCCTTACACATTATTTGAAATAACAATGCATTTTACATGCAGAAGCACTCTTGAACATAGTAAGCCTACGATCGAAGAAATGGTTTGCTTTCGTATTATATATTTTCGATGTGAATAAACAAAAGCCACTTTACGTCTAGACTTTTATAGAGAAGGGAAACCTGAAAGGTTATTGACTGGAATTTCATTGTCGTGACTCACAAAGAACATGTCATTCCTACTGAAATAACATGTAACCGAGGATGCGGCTTCCGCAGTTCTTTATTCCCATGCATTAGAGGAAACAAAAATTGTCGTCTTCTTCATTAAGTGACGAGCTACTCTCCATTTACTAAAACCAAATGCATTTAAATATATATGAATAATAGACAATGACTCTAGGAAGAAAAGTCAATACAATTAGATGTTTTGAATTCATGCGTATATGCATTCATAAGTGTAACATGTTTATAATAGCTCGCACTTATATATTAGTCTTTTATTTAAATGTCTAGATGTGAAAATTATATCGCGATAATAGATACAACTCAGCAGAAATGAGGAGGCACTCTGAATGGTTTTGTTACAATGCAGTCCCAATAATTGAAAAACACATTATAATTTGTCTCTTTGATTTATTTCAATAATTCTTCAAAGACGTGTTACTAAATTTTGAAAAATTAAGTATTACTACTAAGGCAAGACAACAATTTCAAATTAGTTTACAATAAATACAAAATGTATTCAGCAAAGAAAACTTCTTTCTACTGTTTACAGAATACAAAGGGTTTTAAAAATAATTTAAATTAATGTTGCTCTTTGAAAAGTAAATGGGGACAGCTTTTATTTAAAACTCTGGTATTAGGGAATGAAGAATTTGTCCTCAGAATAATATTTATTCTTCAAGATAGATTGATTTTTGTATTTTTAATTTACCTTGATCCGTTTCATAACTTCGTCTGGAAGTCAGTAGGAAAACAATAGTTATAATGTCTTTATTAAAGAGATTAGGAGTACAAAACATAGATTACTTACATAAGTATATCAAAATTCAAATCAAAAAAATTGAAGACATTTTTCTTCAAAAAGAAAATTAACTGCAATCATATAGGAATTTTTTCTCATTCTTGATGAACATACTTTTTAACATACCACCCCTATTTATACAATAATTTAAGCGGTGGGAATGTGGGAGTATAAGAATTAATAAAACAGCAAAAAATATGTTTTTTTTATTATTATCATCTACATTCTCATAATAAACAATGCATATATACGTAGATCTAAAAGAGTATTTCATTAAATTTATATTTTAATAGGAATTGAAATAAAATTTTATGGAACATTAGTGATGTGGTATACTTAATAGCTGAATATAAAGCAAAAATGTCAATATAATAGCATTAAATAACCTAAAAAAATTAAAAGACTGCGTTATATTAGCTTTAATCTATTGATAAATTATAATATTCGCAGAATCTGTGATATCACTCCTTTTCTACAACAGAAATGGGATCAAAAAAGACATATTTCAAAATATGTGGCAAATGAGGTAAAATCATTTACAGTTAAAAAAAAAATCTAACCTGTAATAGACCTAAATTTTAATTTATAAGATTTGAGAGGCACCTACTCAAATTAATGGTAAGTAGCAAATTTGTAGTTTTTGGCACCATATCTTAAACTTCTGTTTGTCTACAGAAGTCAAATAAAGCAAATTTGGATAATTCATGCAACATACTTCAAAGGATACTCAATCAAAAAATTCCTCACTATAAAATAAAATTACAACAAATCTGAACAGCAAAGGTTGGAATAATTATATGAAGTTTTTTAAATAAGACTTTCTCTGTTTTTATTAAAAAAAGGAAAGAAATTTAAACGAGAAAATAAGTTAATGATAAGGTTCCATAACTAGTAAGAGTAGCATACAATGCCATAGCTAGTAAGAGCAGTGATTCCTCAGTTCATAACATTTCTAGTGCCAATTATAGTGGAAAAGGCATACGAAAATGTATTTCAATATCAAAAATGCATACATTGTAAGTAAAAGACACCGCATGAAATGAAAACCTGAAAGGAAAGAGTCAGCAATTTCTTATGTGTTGTGAATTTTTGATCAAAAATATTTTTATACATCTACAGGAGTTTGCTCCAATGGATATCATCCAGTTAGAGTATATTTTACCGTCAAAGGATTTTATTGGAGCAGAAATATTCAAACTCATTCAAAATTACGAGGCGCCTCCACAAAGTAAGAACTCATTTGGTGTAAAATAATTTAGGAAGAAGTTATTGAAAAAAAATTATTGTCAAATGTCAAAACGTATATTACACTTCTTTTCTACGTAGTCGCCTATTTATGATGCATTTGTCGTATCGTAATACTAGCTTTTGCATTCCTTCGTCGAAGATACTTGCCGCCAACCTATTCAGCCAGTCTTTTACAACATCGTTTATTTCCTGATCACTCTGTGTACTCTGACCTATTTGCATCATAATGCATCATAAATAGACTCAGTCGCCTATTTATGATGCCTTTATCTATCGTGATACTAGCTTTTACATTCCTTCGTCGAAGACACTTACCGCATACCTATTCAACCACTCCTTCACATCATTTGTTTCCTGATCACTCTGTGTACTCTGACCTATTTGCATCATAATGCATCATAAATAGAATCAGTCGCCTATTTATGATGCCTTTGTCTATCGTGATACTAGCTTTTACATTCCTTCGTCGAAGAAACTTCATTCAAGCAATGCAGGTATACGGACGGCAGTATGGGACCGCGCTCTGTGGTAACCAACGCAGAAGAATCGGAATTACTCACAGCAGATTTTTAAGAGTTTCACAGTAGGGGTCAGTATTTGTAGCCCTTATTGGTTGCAACTTACCATTTATAGTCGTACCGCATGAACATTTTTTGCTTTCAAAAATCTTCACTGGTGGCTCACTTCACTGGTGGCAGAATGTGTCACGTACACTGCCATAAGCATCACCGGTGGGTCACCAGTATCATGACATATTATGTTAAATAAGATTTCCTGGGCACTTCAGCAATAACTTTATGTTTGTAGGTGGCACTATACGATAACAGTTCTTTAAAAAAATCAAACTTGGACACCCTGCGCCCATCTATTAACGGCTCGGAAAATTTTTTATTTAAAAATTTGCTATTTTCTTTCTGTCGCAGCCACGTGTGCAGAAGCTTAGAATTTTATATTTTTAAGCCCAAAACGATTTTTTTAATTGGAAAAAATGTAAGTTTATGAATTTTGAATTTTTTACCATAATTATTTGGATCTGTTTTCTTGATATCTGCTATTTTAGGCTGTAATCTGTAAGTTTGGCATACAGGTGATCATTATAACTTCCTATGGGGGAAGTGAACGTGTTAAGATGTTGATGTACACTTTTATCTAACACAGAAAAGCGAAAGTACTTTACATAACAATGCAATTTACACCAAATGAAGCACCAAACGTTCAGTAACCCAATGACGTGACTTGCACATGATCTATGAGCAATCGGTAATTACTTTGTGGATGCGCCTCGTATATCCTTAAAAATTACTTTACTGCGCCTCAAGGGTTTACAGATGAAAAAAGGACTTTATTATCAGAAAACTAAATAATTTTCCTGTTTTATTAAACTTATTTTAAAAACTTGGTGATCAAATCCTCATATCTTCAAGTGCTTTTTATTTTGGAATCATTTTTACAATAAATGCAACTTCAAGTAAATTCTTTATTTCAATAATTAATTAGATTTACTTTTTTTCTATATTTACGGACAAATGAATCTCTAACAAATTATCATTAAACAAAATACTTCCATCGTGAACTCAATCGGGCTTTCAAATATTTGAGGGTAAATACCGCTCTCTCGTTCTCTCTGTGATAGAAGTGTAGCTACTTCTGACCGAGAGTTCTTCTCATTAAGAACTTTTGATTTAACATCTAATTCTGTGAAAATTTATTCGATGTTCAAAAATCTTTTCAGGCTGAGACAATTAATGTATTTACGATAAATTAAAAAAAAAATCAAAATGGCTAAACTGCGCTTTAGCATCAATTAGATAAACTCTTTAAACTTTACGGTTTAACTTTCGGATTTTAAAATAAAAAAATAAAAAGACGGGATCTAGATACATTCTTCTTTCAAGTGTCAATGATCTACAGATACCCTTTTACGTGTCAGAAATGATCCTGGAGTGAATTAAAGTATCACGCTGCATCGAATTATTAGGAGTTGGATAGAATTATTTCCACTCAGTGATTCTCAATTGGTACGAGAACCCTAGAGAGATTACAACTTGTCATTTGAATCGATAAATAATAGATGAGAAAAAAGAGGCAAGGCGCCGTTATATTTTGAACAATAAATATATAATGATCTGGAATTTCTCTTATCGGTTATTTTCCTTTTTTATCGTTAACATCGTTTAAGTTAAAATAGATATTTTCGGCTTTTTTTTTAGTTGAACGCATTAATTATTAAAGCGATTATCTTTATATCTGACACATATAAATATCTTTTATACTTTTTGTAACAAAAAAATTACCCAATATTTGGTGATTTATGCTTGCTTGACAGTTTTTATAAACACTGGTAAATGTTTTGTTGGGGAAAATTCTTTCATTAGCAAACGATAAGCGAGACATAAATAAAATAAAATAAAGTAGATGGTATATATTCCTATAAGTAGATAATTCTATTCCTAAGTATTGAACCTAAGAAATCTCTTTAAAAAACACTAATTTTATATCTCTGTAATACGTATTCTGTCAGCAAAATTATAAAATTATACCAATGTTTTGCTCTTTATCGCCTAAAATGAATTATGTAAAATTGTAATTTACTTTAGTATACGTTAATATTTTTCATTCTGTTATAATAAATTATAACGGTTTATTTTATGATAACAAAGATGTTTACTTTAATTATTAAAATACATATTTGTATTTGTAAAAATTAATATCACAGCCAAACGATATTTTCCTAAAAATAATATATATATTTTTTGATTTATAATATGATTGTTTTACTCTTTATCGCCTATAATGAATTATGTTAAATTGTAATTTATTTTAGTACAAGTTGATATTTTTGATTCTGTTATAATATATCATTCATTTTATGAGCACAAAGATGTTTACCTTAATTATTAAAATACATATTTGGTATTTGTAAAAATTTTTATCACAACGAGAGGATATTTACCAAAGAATATTTTTTAAAAATTTATAATATGATACCATTGTATTGCTCTTTATCTCCTAGAAGGAATTATGTCAAATTGCAATTTATTTTAGTACAAGTTAATATTTTTGATTATATTATAATAAATTATATCAGTTTATTTAATGAGCTCAAAGCTGTTTACCTTAATTATTAAAATATATATTTGTATTTGAAAAAAATTAATATATCAGCCAAGAGATATTTTCCTAAAAATAATATTTTTTTTTAATTTATAATGTTGTATTTGTTTTAATTTAAATTCATACTAAATTTAGAAATATTGTATTACCGGGTTATGTTGTTGAATATTTGGTGCATTCCAAGTTTCAACTCTTTAGGTAAATTTCTCAGTTGTTACGTGTGAACGGATGAGCAATGTCATAGGGATATGACAATATCGTCAAGGCCAAGGGCAGGAGAGTTGAAAATTACGGGACGAAGTAAAATAATTGCACAATATAAGAAAGAAACAGGGCAAGGAAGCAACAGAATGGCAATAAAAGAGTAGGGGAGAAAAGCCAACAATAAACCGAAACGACTACAGATAGAAGATTGGGCTCGAAGGGACAAATAAAAGTATAAGATAAAAGTTCCGCAGAATGAGTTGCAACGAAAGAAGAAAACAAAAGGGGAAGACATAAATTTATGATGGTTATAAAACGTACCACCATGTTCGGTGTTGATCTAAGCATGGGAAAAGTTAAAGAAGTGAGAAAATTTTATAAACCCCGCCCTGGATGCACATTGGTGAAAAGGAGATATAGAAGAGGCAGCCACGGACGAATTGCGATGACATGGGAATAATATGGCCGATGGGATTGGAAGAGGCGTGGCCAGAATTAATAAGAAAAAAGAATCTGAAAAAAGATAGAAGAGGTGAAAAAGGGTAGTTAGGAGTTAGAGACAGAAGTGGTATCAACCTAGCTTGTATGTTCGAAGCACGCCCGATGTTAGTTGTGTAAGCCGTGGCCTATGCCAAAAGAGCCCTAATAAGAGTGTGCCTCAGTTTCCTGTGCCGAGTTCCTACAACGACAGTAGGAGCCCTGTACTCTACTGTGAGTGTGCCCCAGTTTCCAGTGCCGTGTACCTACAACGACTGAAGGAGCCCTGTACTCTACTATGAGTATGCCCTAGTTCCAGGGCTGTGAGTGTGAAAAGAAGTGCGTCATAGCTAAGTGACCGATGCCCATAAAGGTGATCCAATAATCATCTGTAAAGGTACCGTTCATTTGTTTCCTCTTCATATTTACCGTCATTGCTTCCCATAGCGTAACCATCAATAACTTAATAATATAGAGCGCGGTAGTGAAGTAATCTGATAATGGAAGTTAGCGGATAATAAATGATAATTCGTAAAAACTATTTTGTTAATATAATGTGATGAATTGAATATGATCAAATATTAGCTCAAATGAATTGAATATGATCAAATATTATTGAGTAAGAATATATTTTGAACTACATATGCATTGATGATAATGAGTAATTAAGGTTCTTGAATCAAGTTGTAATAAGTAGTGATAACATTTGGTGAGCATAGAATGTTTAATGAGATTTGTTGTATAATTTATGTTTTGTGTCGATTTAATAAATCAGTTTATCCTTTTAAACCAGAGTTGTCTTCCATCATTTGGAATCATAATGAATTTTTATTTTACATGCAATGTACTAACCACATCTCTATCCATCTTTAATCATAAATTCCTAAAGCTATAATAAATTAATTCAAAATTATTATTTAATAATTAAGCTATACTTTCACTGTCACAAGTAACAAATAAAAAACATGATTCGTTTGCCTTTTGAATTTTACTTTGAACTGTATTTTTTGAAAGCTTGTCCTGTACTAGGTCGTGGCTATCTTGGAAGATCCCATATTTTAGACACAATCCTTCTTTTAATGATAATGTCGGCTATGGTGTCATCGTGATGTTTCCATTAAAGAATTAAATTTTGGCTATTTTCGATATTCCCTCTTATTTTCGTTTTCTGTTTTAATTTATCTACCTACTTATCTATCCATCTATTTATACACAGAATGCCAGAGTACTCCCACACTGTATCTGAAGGATTTCTCTAAGAGAGTCAGATTTGCGGATCCTCCTCGAGACATCTAAACATAACATAAATCTATTGAAAAAAATATATTCTTGCCTATTGCGTTATGATGTCTAAAACACACTTTCATAGTTGTTCTGTGGGATTAACTTATACTTAATTTAACATATATTTACGTTTTTCTAGTTGTACAACTCCTTAAGAGACTAAACCACTGTTATAACACAATTTAACATCAAAGGGACGAGTCCCAAACTTACATCTTTCAATTTCTTTTCAATTTGACCACAACTGCGACGTAACTCTAAACGAAACCATTAATTCAGATTGCATATTCATCTTATCACAAGAATACTCTACGTTCTGTCATAAAGCCGATGCTTTTGTGGCAACGTAGAAGTTGTATATGGGGTGTTTTTTTTAAACTTTAGTATTATTATATTAATTACTAATTAAGGGGGGTTTCAGATAAATTTAAATGCAACATTAATTGCCATTTGGCCGTTAGTGGTTAGTACATTTTAAGATAGATGGTAAGTTGCGTTGTGTTATTTTTAAATGCAATAACCCATCATAATTAATATTATAATTAACACTGGTTCTACTGTCTGCATCACTGTGGTGATTAATGAGCCAAAAGAAAAATGAAATTAAATCTAATAAATTTACTTAACCTTGGAGAACACCTAGAAATAAAATTATCTCACCTAAAAGAAAAAGCTTCATATCTGCTGAAATAAAAATAAAACCTAAAGCTGAAAATCAGAAATTTTACTAAAAAGGGAAGGACCGACATGACACCACTTTACAAACTAGCATAACAAATTTATTCCTTCCGATTACATAAACAATATTACCACCAATCTGGCAATCAGTTCTATTCAACATTTTTTTTCGGAATACCAATATTAAATTATCAATAATACAATTGCTATAATAACCAACATCTATATACTCGCAACACAATAAAATATATACAATGACAATTCAAAATGAAATGGCTGGCGAATATAAAAAAAAAACCTGAATTATTCTATATGCAATTGCTCATCTTAATTTTAATTTTACATTTAAATCTAATCTTAATGATCTGCTGCAGCTTTAATCAAAGGTAGAGAGGTTATGAATAGAATTTACAGAGAGGATGGGAAAGGAAAGGAAAAAGCAAATTCACCCGTGGCCGTCCCATCATCGTCGGGATCTTAGCGTCGTCCCGAGGCCCGACCCCTCGGTCTTTCGCCCTCGCCTCCCCTGTCAGGATCTTCCAAAACTCCCTTGTTTTCAAAATCCCGCGCTCCGAGTCAGCACCTTGTCACCACCACATCAGTCCGGTGAAACCATCCTCCACACCAAATAGTTCCTTGATGCTCCGTGAATTGTAATGGCCGAAATGAGGGGGGAAGGCTACAGGTGGCACTCTTGCACTCTGCAATTCTTTATACAATTAATTTTTTCCACCCCTCATCTCGTTCTTGTTGGTTATTTTAATTTCATGGCGGCCTGGTCATCCACCCGGCGATGTATCCCTGCGCGCCTTGCATCTGACCTTCTAAGATTTCTCCCCGTTCGAAAAAGGGCCGTAGCGGACGTATTGGGTTACCGATAGTGGGGGAGGCTATCAAAGCTGTTGCTAGGCGTTGGGTCATTTTTTTAAGGATAGAAGAAAAGCAAAGAATATTTCTAAGACTTTTACTATTTAAATTACAAACCGCCAGCCAAAAAAACAATAAAAAAAACAATATGTCAGCCATTCACAAGGTTCATAAATAAAACTTATTAATTTATCAATATTAACAATAATAAGGTATAACCTGTGATGATCTAATTCAAACTTAATTCTTCTCAATGTCAAAACATTTAGAGAAACTTGCGCACACTTCTCTAAATGTGATGACATTAATCAAATCAATTAATATCTGATCACCACAAGTATAACCCTTACATATATTTAGCAGAGGCTTAATAAATTGATTAAAACAAAGCACAATCGTTACTAAAATTTACTTACTTATTCACTTACTTTACTAATTTAATTATCTGAATACCCGATATTAATATTAACTTTAATCACTTCCAAAACTATTAATTATCATCACAACACTTTCATGAAGTTTCGACTTAATGATTGTTATACAGTCCACGCTCATTACGGAGGCCGATTATATTGACCGTTACAATACAACATCTGGATCAAAAAGTCCCAAATGGAATTCCCTTTAACGATATGTTATTTTTTTATGTAACGATAATGTTTTACATTCAGTATTGCGACCCGAGATCATTGAATCCCAATACATCGTCCCTAATTCACTTCACTCCCAGTATATGACCATTGTTTTCCAAGAACTGATTGCAGAGTTCGCAAGCAACGTATCACGAAAGTCTGATATAGTCGTACAAAGAAAAAATGTGTTTTTCCAGGAGAACTTCTCGGAATCTGGTTTGCGATAAAATGGGTATGGACGGAATTGGTTAAGATTCGAATGGACTAGATCGAATGACCCTCGTTTTCATAGGGAAGAATAGACAGATACGTGGACAAGTGGACAAAGTGGACAACGCATCAAATAATCAATCTGTACTACTAGAAACGTAGATTTCCTACGTTTACTACCAAACTCAACTATGCAGATGAAAAAGCATTTTGCGTCAGGTCCAGATGTCTACCTCAGACAAACTTAACGCGTATCTTTGGATACGAAATTAAAAGTTTCTTTTTACAGAAGTTGACAAATTCATTGCTAAGGCATTCGACATCCCCAAAAGCATGTTGTTTACGATCATGAAAAACCGCGAGTCAATCTTGAAAGCCGAAGAATTAGGGATCCCTTCTTCGCGTAGGGCAGTGGTCGGCAAACTCATTAGTCAAAAGAGCCAAATGTCAACAGTACAACGATTGAAATTTCTTTTGAGAGCCGAATTTTTTAAAACTCAAACTATATAGGTAGGTGCATTGTTATTAATTTAATTTGGATACTCCAACGCTGGCTTTTGTTAAAAACGTCCTGAATCTGAATGAGGTACCTTCGCTGAGGTTGACCCCTTCCAACTCTTCCATCCACACTCGTTTTTATACTTATTTCGTCTATCTCCATTCGTTCATCCTCTCTGTATGTCCAAACCATCTCAACATACCTTTCTCAATCCTCGACACTACATTTTCTAAAATTACGTGTCACTTAAAAATTTTTTTTCGGTCTTTGGAAGACCTTCGGAAATTAAAAAAAAATATACGACATATATTTAAAACAAAAACATATTTAACTTTTTATTATGATTTGTTTAAAACTATCAATATCAGGAAGAAAATAAGTACAAAAATTATTGAACTTAATGTGACACTTGTTGTCTTTCGGACGACAATTTATTTATCCGTGGTTCGATATTTGTAACTTTTAATCGTACACACGCAGCGGACAAGTAGATGCCGAGGCGATTTCACTTTCTTACTTTTAATAAAATTCATTGTCGAAAACAACTGTTCGCAAACGTAGGTTGATCCAAACATTGTGAAATGAGCTCTTGTTGAGTTTTTCATCGACATTAGCGAATTAGGCAACGAGTTCCATACAGTTAAAATAATATTTTTGGTGCTTGTTGTTAAAATATATTCCTCACAATTTTCCAGATCTTATTTTTTACTACGTTTAGTTCTGCAAATTTATTCCTCCGTACAACACTGTAGTAAAATTCAACCATTTCATTTCTAAGTTATAAATTTGAAGCCAATCGAAAGAGGATAATTTAAGTTTCCTCTATTTCCCGAAATAGGGAGAATCTTTCGTCAAATATTTCTTTTGCATTCGCTAGTATTGAAGAAGAGTGTTTTAGGACTTCTGTTTGGCAAAAAGAGGAAAAAATTAATTTCAAACAATTATTATTTACAAATTATTTCTAGTTCAAATTACACGGCTGGCCATCCAAATTGCAACACCAAGAAAGACAAGAGATATCACAACAAAATTTATTTTGTAGATAACATGTTGACCAAGTATCAAATGATTAAATTTATAGACTTCTGTCAAGTGTGGTTCCTGCCAAAATCAGTAGCCAGAGTAGCCGCCATTGTTGGAGATCACCGCTGCCACACGCATCGGCATTGATTCAAAGAAACTTTGGATGAGTTCTTGGGGTACAGCAGACCAAGCAGCTTCCACACGTTGCCAAAGTTGATCTGCTGTGGTAGCTGGGGATGGAATCTGGGTCAATCGTAGAGCAAAGATGGACCACATGTTTTCTATCGGCGAAAGATCCGGAGAGCGAGGCGGCCAGGGAAGCAATTCAATCTGGCGATTGATGAAGAACCGTTGGACAATGCGTGCCACGTGTGGTCGCGCATTATCCTGTTGAAATATGGCTGTGGGCAAGCCCTGAAGGTAAGGAAGGACAACTGGCTCCAACACCTCGGAGATGTAGCGCTGGCTGTTTAAAGTATCGGCAATGTGTACTAGAGGTGTGCGAGAGTGATATCCAATACCGCCCCATACCATAATACCCGGTGCAGGACCAGTGTGGCGGTGCATAACGCAGCTGTTCAGCATCCTCTCTTCACGGTGTCTCCAGACTCGAATGCGACCATCGTGGTGTTGCAGACAGAAGCGTGACTCGTCAGTAAAGACAATTTCATTCCATTCTGCCGTCCACATCCTTCTGTCATCGCACCATTCGCGGCGGAGACGTCTGTGGTTCTGCGTCAAGGGTAGACAAAGCAATGGACGTCTTGCGGACAGACCACTCTGCTGTAAACGGCGTCGAATGGTACGCGCAGACACTGGATGATGCGTTACAGACTGCATGTGCTGTGCTATGGTTCGTGATGTGACTGAGCGATCCGTCACTGCCATGCGCACAATTTGCCTGTCATCACGTGAAGTGGTGCGCTGAGGTGGATGTGATCGAACACGCCGGTCCGTCGTACCCTCCAGCATCCAACGATCACATATCCGCATTACGGTTGTTTGGTTTCGTCCAACACGACTACCGATTTCTCTGAAAGATAATCCACAATCTCGGTAGGCCACTATCCTTCCTCTGTCGAACTCGGATACTTGATCAAAAGATGATCGCTGTTTTCGACGAGGCATAATTGATCTTTTTTTGAAAAAACCACATAAAACACAATTGCCGAACTTGAAATTGTCGAAATCTCCAAGCTTTAAATGGCGCTTTGAAGTGGCGCCACAGGCGCGCGTGATGTGCGTCTGCGCTGGAATTTTAATCATTTGCATATCTCACCTCCGCTAATGCATGATGTAAATTTCATGTTATTTGCATGTTTCCTTCAGGGTGTTGCATTTACAGTGGCCAGCAGTGTAGATTATAGATCTCTCAGTCCGACGAATGAAAATCAAAATTTGAAAAGTTAAATGGATGTTAAAACTATGTGATCGTCTCGTCTGTCGTCTAAAATTGCTTCGCGGGTCACAATCCCTGTTCTAGTTTATTAAATGTCTGCGCACAAAGCGAGTCTAGATCAAACTAGCAAATAGCAACAAACCCGTTTCTTACGCCGGTCATACTTTTCGCCCCATCTGTTGAAATTGAGACAATTTTGTCGAGTAGAATATGATGTTTTTCAATGCACTCTGTCAGGAACGAGGCTATGATAGCGCCCCTCCGCCTCTCATGCGCATAACCCTGTCGCCATTTATCGGCACAGCGCATCCTAAGTTCAGTTGAATGGAGAAACTCAATCACGCAGGTCATACCGACAAGCGGTAGCCTGACCCCTTACGAACGTCTCTGTTTTATTCCTATCCTGTTGTTTTGTGTGAGTGTATTTGTTTGCGTCAATAAACGTTCGTCTTTGTGTTTACGAATGAAGATTTTATGTGTCCAGTTGTACATGACAAAAGAACCACGCCAGGTTACGACAGATTGGTGTCAGGAGTGGGGTCATGTAAATAAACTGGACTTACTTTTACGGATATACTGAATGATAAACACGTTCATCTGAGAAGCTTTTTCAAGGTAAGAGCTTTAAGTTATCCATATTTAATGCATGCAACGATGGCGGACGATGATGTAAATAATGCTCAAAACGTAACAAAAACAAACGATGATCTTAAAATAATGCTATCTAAATTTAAGAAAGAAAGAAAAATCGTTCGAACTGCCGTCACTAGAATTACTTCATTGATTGAAACTGCTATTGCTGAGAACAATGTTGAAAATGTCGAAGAGCAGCTAGAATTTCTAAGGTTAAAATCTAAAAATTTGTCTGATTTAGATAGTAAAATTTGTGAACTCATAGATGAAAATAAAATCGAAACCGAAATTGAAACAGTTCAAGAATACGAAGATACAATAATAAGATGGAAGTACCGAGGTTCTAAATTTCTGAAAGGGAAAAATAGTATTGACAATTCTACAGATTCTAGCGTTTCTTCACAGAAAGAAAGCGATGAACAAAATGTTTCCCCACAACTAAGTGTTCGACTGCCCAAAATTGTAATGAACAAATTTTTCGGCAACCCATATGAATGGCAAACATTTTATAATTCGTATAACACGTCAATAGAACTAAACCAGAATTTATCGAAGATTGATAAGTTTAATTACTTGATAAGTTTACTTGGAGGTTCAGCTTTAAAAGTCGTTGAGGGATTTTCGTTGACTCCAGAGAATTACGATGAAGCAATCAAGCTCCTGAAAGCCAAATTTAATCGAAAAGATATTTTGATTAGCATGCATATGCAAAAACTCTTAAATCTAAAACCGGTTAAGAATTCGAGTGACATTTATGCATTAAGAGAATTATATGACGCTGCTAACATACAAATACGTTCTTTAAACTCCCTGAATGTCAAAACAGAAACATTTGGAAATTTATTAGTTCCCTTATTGATGAAATCTATGCCAAAAGATATAGCTTTGGAATATTCGCGCAAAAAAGGGTCTGACGATAATTTTGATGTAGAAGATTTAATTGATTTTTTTGAGAATTGAAATCGAAAGCCGGGAACGTACAGAGTCTTTAAATTCTGCTTATTTAGACGCAGGACAAAATGGCGGAAAATTTTCGCGTTGGAACGACAGTTGTTATACATATAAGGCGCCATTCAAGGCCAAACCGCATAGCATTGATGAGTCAAAGAGGGTGAATCGGGTATCTGTGGTTGATGCTCGAGAATCGGGTTGTTTATTTTGCAATAAATCACATGAGATTGAATGTTGCCCGCTGACTCCCACGGAAAAAAAAGAAAAGTTAAAAGAAGCGAAACGTTGTTTTGTCTGTTACAAATTGGGCTGTAGAAATAAAAACTGCAATTCGAAAGAACGATGTGGTTCATGTAAGTCAAAATATCATGGAACTTTGTTACACGTTAATTATGAAAGGGGTAAAGATAAAGATGTCAAAAATGGTAGTATTTTAACCGCTCGCATTTCGTCTGACAAGTACTTTAACGTAAGCCCGGAAAACGAAAACGAAAGAAGTTTTGTTGACACTTTGCCAATGATTAAGTTGAAAGTAGATTCTAATATTCTAATCGGTGTTGCAGATTCTGGAACGCAAATATCTGTCGTCAAAAGTAGTTTAGTACCCGAAAAGTATAAAACACCTCATGGCAGTGTAGAGTTAACATGTGCTTTCGGCCAGAGTTTAAGAGCACCATTAATTAATTTACCATTAACAAAGGTAGAAGATGATTTAAAATTTAAAGAACCCATTTATATAACATGTGCTATGGTACCTACGTTGTCAAATGATTTATTGTTGTCTGTAAGTGCTTTAAATGAATTAAATTGTAACGTCAAAGAAGTAAATTTAATTTTTAATGAAAACGGAAGTGGTAGAGAAAAGGTATTGCAGAATAATGAAATGAAATGTGATACTCCAGATAATGTTGCATTTTATTTGATAGAAGATAGTAATTTTAATCTACAAATGCTTTATGATGATACAAGTGAGAACTTAAGTAATATTTCAGATGCTGGTAATGTGTATAAATGTAATGATTTAATCGAGAGTATTGTCGAGAGTACTATTGAATGTTGTGCAACTATGTCTAAAAACGTAAGTAAGGATGATTCCGTTAACAAGATTGATCAAAATGAAATATCTGATTCAGAAAAGTTTCGAAACGAACAAAAGGATGATAAAAGTTTACAGTCATGTTGGCAAGATGCCCAGAAAGGAATTAATCGATTCTATGTGGTTGACAATTTTTTGTACCACCGAGATAAAATTTTAGGTGAACGCGTAGATCAATTAGTAGTTCCAACGTCTCGTAGGAAACGGTTGTTAGAGCTTGCTCACTCTAGTTTATGGGGAGGCCATTTACGGAAAAAGAAAACGGCCGAACGTCTTAAGTACTCCTTTTACTGGCCTAGTATGAAGACGGACATAGAAGAATGGTGTAACTCGTGTGTTGCCTGTCAGCTTCAAGCCCAGAAACGCCCGTTTGATGAAGTCCCAATCACACCAGTTTCACGTCCCGATGAACCGTTTCAAGTGATAAATGTCGATTTAATAGGCCCCATGGAACCAAGTAGCCGAGGCTTCAAGTACGTTCTTTGTGCCGTGGATCAATGCACTAGATGGCCAGAGGTGATTCCGTTGAAGACTGTGACAGCAAAATCTACATGCGACGCCTTACTACAGATTTTTACACGTACAGGAATACCCAAAATAATTGCGACGGACCAAGGAACCAACTTTACGTCAGCTTTGACGAAAGAATTTTTGAAGAGACTTGGGTCATGCCCTAGATTCTCGACTCCAGGTCACCCAAGCTCGAATGGACTTGTTGAACGTTTTAATGCTGTTCTAAAAGGGATGATTCATCATACGATGAGAGAATATTCGGAAGACTGGGACAAGCATATTCCTTTTTTATTATGGGCTTATCGTGAAGTTCCAAACGCCACCACTGGAGTTAGCCCGTTTCAAATGCTCTATGGTCGACGACCAACAGGACCTCTGTCCATTTTAAAGTCAACTTGGACCGATGAAACCTTGATTCCCCTTGGACAGTTGAAATCAGTTACTGATTACTTAAACAATTTAAAGGCGAAATTAGAGAATTCTGCAGAACATGCTGGTCTCACTGCTGCAGGAAAACAGGAAGCCTTTGCACACTATCGTAATAGGAAGACCCGTCATAAAGAATTCAAAGAAGGAGACAAGGTAATTGTCCTAATTCCAGATAGTGACAATAAAGTCTATGCACGATGGACCGGGCCGGCTACGATTGTGAAAAGGAAAAACACGTACAGTTATTTGGTGCAACTACCTGATAATGGCATTAGACATATCCATGCCAATAAGATAAGGGAATTCCAGGCATCAGCTAACAATGTCGGTGTTATTTATGATGCTGATGTTGACTTTGGAGAAATTGAAAACGTCCCCAGGATCACTCATTTAGGCCCTGATCCCGAAGTGGACCTGATACACTTAGAACCTAGCAAGAGAATGGACGTTATAAAGATCCTTCGGAAACATTCCAGCCTTAGGTCAGGTGTTCCACGAATTGCTCACGTTGGAGAGCATAACATCAAATTGAAACCAGGAAGTGTACCGAAGATGCAAAAGCCATTTCGAATCCCAGAAGCTTTGAAGGAAGAAGTCGATCACCAGATTGAAGAATTATTACAACTGGGACTGATTGTACCTTCTGAAAGTGAATATGCACATCCAGTTGTATGTGTCTCGAAGAAAGACGGAACTGTTCGGTTATGTGTGGATTACAGATACTTGAATTCCCAGACTGAAACAGACTCATTTCCGATGAAAAATGCTACGGACTTAATTTATCAAGTGTCTAAAGCAAAGTACATCACTCTCATAGATTTACTGAAAGGTTACTGGCAAGTAAAGCTTAACCCTGATTGCCGGGACTTAACATCTTTCGTCACGCATCGAGGACAGTATGCATTTGTTGTCCTTCCCTTTGGATTACGTAACGCTGCCGCTACATTTCAAAGAACTATGAATAAGACACTTTCTAAGCACAAAGAGTACGCCGAGTCGTACATTGATGATGTTACGATTTTTTCAGATGATTGGAATACGCATCTCAAACATCTTGACGCAGTTATGACGACCCTAGAAGAAGCTAACTTTACTATTAATTTTCAAAAGTGTGACTTTACTAAAGGAAAGATCAAATTTCTTGGTCATATCGTAGGTTCCGGATCACACGAACCAGATCCTGAAAAAGTGCAGGACTATACAGAATTTAGAGCCGCCTAAAACCAAGAAAGATGTAAGAAGTATCCTAGGACTATTATCTTATTATAGAGCTTATGTTCCAAACTTTTCAGATATTGCTCGTCCTTTGACTACTTTAACTAAACGAAGAGCTCCAAACGATGTTGTGTGGCTAAACGAACATGATGTTGCTTTTGTTAATCTTAAGAAAGCAATATGTAACGCCCCTAAGTGTTATTCCCCGAATTTCAAGCTACCCTTCATAATATACGCAGATGCATCTTCTTATGCTGTAGGAGCATGTTTAGCTCAAAAAGATGAACAGGACGTCGAACATCCTATTGCATTTGCAAGCAAGAAACTGACTGAAGTGCAAGAAAAGTACGCTGTAATCGAAAAGGAAGCTTATGCCGTAATTTTTGCTTTAAAGAAGTTTGAGACTTATGTATTCGGCTCAGAAATTATAATCGTCAGTGATCATAATCCTTTGAAGTTCCTTACGAACTGTGCATCCCAAAGCCCCCGACTTCAAAGATGGTCTCTTGCTTTACAACGTTTTCATGCCACGATTACTTACCGTAAAGGAAAAGAACACTTGAATGCTGATTCCTTGTCACGTTTAAAAGCCGATCACTGGGAAGATAATTAATGACTTTTCATGAACTGAATGACTTTTAATGAACAATTCATTTTTCTTTATTATTAATCCTATATGTCTTGTCTTTTCCAGGAAATAGTAGATGTATCTCGCAGATGATGGAAAAGCTGTTTAATTTTTTTTTTCTTATGTTTGATTGAAATGATTAGTATTGGTATATTCTTATTTTAAACCTTTATTTAGTTTGTTAGTTCTCAAAAGTTAAATATTTTAGCTCAATTTTTTTTTTTAAATTTAGTATGTTTAGTGCCTTGCATATGAAGCTTAATTATCAGTTAATGTCTAAAACCTTTTAAAGTATGGGTTTCATTTTTTTTTTATTTGTTTAGGTGTTATGCTTTTAATAATCTCATGTCTCATTTTTTTTATTTCTCATACATGTTTGTTATCAAGGTGAATGTTGTTAATGTGATGATATATATATATATATATATGTAAGAAGCAATTTGATTTGTCTTCAAGAAGACCCAATCAAATCTTTTAGAGGGGAGGTGTCAGGGACGAGGCTATGATAGCGCCCCTCCGCCTCTCATGCGCATAACCCTGTCGCCATTTATCGGCACAGCGCATCCTAAGTTCAGTTGAATGGAGAAACTCAATCACGCAGGTCATACCGACAAGCGGTAGCCTGACCCCTTACGAACGTCTCTGTTTTATTCCTATCCTGTTGTTTTGTGTGAGTGTATTTGTTTGCGTCAATAAACGTTCGTCTTTGTGTTTACGAATGAAGATTTTATGTGTCCAGTTGTACATGACAAAAGAACCACGCCAGGTTACGACAGATTGGTGTCAGGAGTGGGGTCATGTAAATAAACTGGACTTACTTTTACGGATATACTGAATGATAAACACGTTCATCTGAGAAGCTTTTTCAAGGTAAGAGCTTTAAGTTATCCATATTTAATGCATGCAACGATGGCGGACGATGATGTAAATAATGCTCAAAACGTAACAAAAACAAACGATGATCTTAAAATAATGCTATCTAAATTTAAGAAAGAAAGAAAAATCGTTCGAACTGCCGTCACTAGAATTACTTCATTGATTGAAACTGCTATTGCTGAGAACAATGTTGAAAATGTCGAAGAGCAGCTAGAATTTCTAAGGTTAAAATCTAAAAATTTGTCTGATTTAGATAGTAAAATTTGTGAACTCATAGATGAAAATAAAATCGAAACCGAAATTGAAACAGTTCAAGAATACGAAGATACAATAATAAGATGGAAGTACCGAGGTTCTAAATTTCTGAAAGGGAAAAATAGTATTGACAATTCTACAGATTCTAGCGTTTCTTCACAGAAAGAAAGCGATGAACAAAATGTTTCCCCACAACTAAGTGTTCGACTGCCCAAAATTGTAATGAACAAATTTTTCGGCAACCCATATGAATGGCAAACATTTTATAATTCGTATAACACGTCAATAGAACTAAACCAGAATTTATCGAAGATTGATAAGTTTAATTACTTGATAAGTTTACTTGGAGGTTCAGCTTTAAAAGTCGTTGAGGGATTTTCGTTGACTCCAGAGAATTACGATGAAGCAATCAAGCTCCTGAAAGCCAAATTTAATCGAAAAGATATTTTGATTAGCATGCATATGCAAAAACTCTTAAATCTAAAACCGGTTAAGAATTCGAGTGACATTTATGCATTAAGAGAATTATATGACGCTGCTAACATACAAATACGTTCTTTAAACTCCCTGAATGTCAAAACAGAAACATTTGGAAATTTATTAGTTCCCTTATTGATGAAATCTATGCCAAAAGATATAGCTTTGGAATATTCGCGCAAAAAAGGGTCTGACGATAATTTTGATGTAGAAGATTTAATTGATTTTTTTTGAGAATTGAAATCGAAAGCCGGGAACGTACAGAGTCTTTAAATTCTGCTTATTTAGACGCAGGACAAAATGGCGGAAAATTTTCGCGTTGGAACGACAGTTGTTATACATATAAGGCGCCATTCAAGGCCAAACCGCATAGCATTGATGAGTCAAAGAGGGTGAATCGGGTATCTGTGGTTGATGCTCGAGAATCGGGTTGTTTATTTTGCAATAAATCACATGAGATTGAATGTTGCCCGCTGACTCCCACGGAAAAAAAAGAAAAGTTAAAAGAAGCGAAACGTTGTTTTGTCTGTTACAAATTGGGCTGTAGAAATAAAAACTGCAATTCGAAAGAACGATGTGGTTCATGTAAGTCAAAATATCATGGAACTTTGTTACACGTTAATTATGAAAGGGGTAAAGATAAAGATGTCAAAAATGGTAGTATTTTAACCGCTCGCATTTCGTCTGACAAGTACTTTAACGTAAGCCCGGAAAACGAAAACGAAAGAAGTTTTGTTGACACTTTGCCAATGATTAAGTTGAAAGTAGATTCTAATATTCTAATCGGTGTTGCAGATTCTGGAACGCAAATATCTGTCGTCAAAAGTAGTTTAGTACCCGAAAAGTATAAAACACCTCATGGCAGTGTAGAGTTAACATGTGCTTTCGGCCAGAGTTTAAGAGCACCATTAATTAATTTACCATTAACAAAGGTAGAAGATGATTTAAAATTTAAAGAACCCATTTATATAACATGTGCTATGGTACCTACGTTGTCAAATGATTTATTGTTGTCTGTAAGTGCTTTAAATGAATTAAATTGTAACGTCAAAGAAGTAAATTTAATTTTTAATGAAAACGGAAGTGGTAGAGAAAAGGTATTGCAGAATAATGAAATGAAATGTGATACTCCAGATAATGTTGCATTTTATTTGATAGAAGATAGTAATTTTAATCTACAAATGCTTTATGATGATACAAGTGAGAACTTAAGTAATATTTCAGATGCTGGTAATGTGTATAAATGTAATGATTTAATCGAGAGTATTGTCGAGAGTACTATTGAATGTTGTGCAACTATGTCTAAAAACGTAAGTAAGGATGATTCCGTTAACAAGATTGATCAAAATGAAATATCTGATTCAGAAAAGTTTCGAAACGAACAAAAGGATGATAAAAGTTTACAGTCATGTTGGCAAGATGCCCAGAAAGGAATTAATCGATTCTATGTGGTTGACAATTTTTTGTACCACCGAGATAAAATTTTAGGTGAACGCGTAGATCAATTAGTAGTTCCAACGTCTCGTAGGAAACGGTTGTTAGAGCTTGCTCACTCTAGTTTATGGGGAGGCCATTTACGGAAAAAGAAAACGGCCGAACGTCTTAAGTACTCCTTTTACTGGCCTAGTATGAAGACGGACATAGAAGAATGGTGTAACTCGTGTGTTGCCTGTCAGCTTCAAGCCCAGAAACGCCCGTTTGATGAAGTCCCAATCACACCAGTTTCACGTCCCGATGAACCGTTTCAAGTGATAAATGTCGATTTAATAGGCCCCATGGAACCAAGTAGCCGAGGCTTCAAGTACGTTCTTTGTGCCGTGGATCAATGCACTAGATGGCCAGAGGTGATTCCGTTGAAGACTGTGACAGCAAAATCTACATGCGACGCCTTACTACAGATTTTTACACGTACAGGAATACCCAAAATAATTGCGACGGACCAAGGAACCAACTTTACGTCAGCTTTGACGAAAGAATTTTTGAAGAGACTTGGGTCATGCCCTAGATTCTCGACTCCAGGTCACCCAAGCTCGAATGGACTTGTTGAACGTTTTAATGCTGTTCTAAAAGGGATGATTCATCATACGATGAGAGAATATTCGGAAGACTGGGACAAGCATATTCCTTTTTTATTATGGGCTTATCGTGAAGTTCCAAACGCCACCACTGGAGTTAGCCCGTTTCAAATGCTCTATGGTCGACGACCAACAGGACCTCTGTCCATTTTAAAGTCAACTTGGACCGATGAAACCTTGATTCCCCTTGGACAGTTGAAATCAGTTACTGATTACTTAAACAATTTAAAGGCGAAATTAGAGAATTCTGCAGAACATGCTGGTCTCACTGCTGCAGGAAAACAGGAAGCCTTTGCACACTATCGTAATAGGAAGACCCGTCATAAAGAATTCAAAGAAGGAGACAAGGTAATTGTCCTAATTCCAGATAGTGACAATAAAGTCTATGCACGATGGACCGGGCCGGCTACGATTGTGAAAAGGAAAAACACGTACAGTTATTTGGTGCAACTACCTGATAATGGCATTAGACATATCCATGCCAATAAGATAAGGGAATTCCAGGCATCAGCTAACAATGTCGGTGTTATTTATGATGCTGATGTTGACTTTGGAGAAATTGAAAACGTCCCCAGGATCACTCATTTAGGCCCTGATCCCGAAGTGGACCTGATACACTTAGAACCTAGCAAGAGAATGGACGTTATAAAGATCCTTCGGAAACATTCCAGCCTTAGGTCAGGTGTTCCACGAATTGCTCACGTTGGAGAGCATAACATCAAATTGAAACCAGGAAGTGTACCGAAGATGCAAAAGCCATTTCGAATCCCAGAAGCTTTGAAGGAAGAAGTCGATCACCAGATTGAAGAATTATTACAACTGGGACTGATTGTACCTTCTGAAAGTGAATATGCACATCCAGTTGTATGTGTCTCGAAGAAAGACGGAACTGTTCGGTTATGTGTGGATTACAGATACTTGAATTCCCAGACTGAAACAGACTCATTTCCGATGAAAAATGCTACGGACTTAATTTATCAAGTGTCTAAAGCAAAGTACATCACTCTCATAGATTTACTGAAAGGTTACTGGCAAGTAAAGCTTAACCCTGATTGCCGGGACTTAACATCTTTCGTCACGCATCGAGGACAGTATGCATTTGTTGTCCTTCCCTTTGGATTACGTAACGCTGCCGCTACATTTCAAAGAACTATGAATAAGACACTTTCTAAGCACAAAGAGTACGCCGAGTCGTACATTGATGATGTTACGATTTTTTCAGATGATTGGAATACGCATCTCAAACATCTTGACGCAGTTATGACGACCCTAGAAGAAGCTAACTTTACTATTAATTTTCAAAAGTGTGACTTTACTAAAGGAAAGATCAAATTTCTTGGTCATATCGTAGGTTCCGGATCACACGAACCAGATCCTGAAAAAGTGCAGGCTATACAGAATTTAGAGCCGCCTAAAACCAAGAAAGATGTAAGAAGTATCCTAGGACTATTATCTTATTATAGAGCTTATGTTCCAAACTTTTCAGATATTGCTCGTCCTTTGACTACTTTAACTAAACGAAGAGCTCCAAACGATGTTGTGTGGCTAAACGAACATGATGTTGCTTTTGTTAATCTTAAGAAAGCAATATGTAACGCCCCTAAGTGTTATTCCCCGAATTTCAAGCTACCCTTCATAATATACGCAGATGCATCTTCTTATGCTGTAGGAGCATGTTTAGCTCAAAAAGATGAACAGGACGTCGAACATCCTATTGCATTTGCAAGCAAGAAACTGACTGAAGTGCAAGAAAAGTACGCTGTAATCGAAAAGGAAGCTTATGCCGTAATTTTTGCTTTAAAGAAGTTTGAGACTTATGTATTCGGCTCAGAAATTATAATCGTCAGTGATCATAATCCTTTGAAGTTCCTTACGAACTGTGCATCCCAAAGCCCCCGACTTCAAAGATGGTCTCTTGCTTTACAACGTTTTCATGCCACGATTACTTACCGTAAAGGAAAAGAACACTTGAATGCTGATTCCTTGTCACGTTTAAAAGCCGATCACTGGGAAGATAATTAATGACTTTTCATGAACTGAATGACTTTTAATGAACAATTTATTTTTCTTTATTATTAATCCTATATGTCTTGTCTTTTCCAGGAAATAGTAGATGTATCTCGCAGATGATGGAAAAGCTGTTTAATTTTTTTTTTCTTATGTTTGATTGAAATGATTAGTATTGGTATATTCTTATTTTAAACCTTTATTTAGTTTGTTAGTTCTCAAAAGTTAAATATTTTAGCTCAATTTTTTTTTTTTAAATTTAGTATGTTTAGTGCCTTGCATATGAAGCTTAATTATCAGTTAATGTCTAAAACCTTTTAAAGTATGGGTTTCATTTTTTTTAAATTTGTTTAGGTGTTATGCTTTTAATAATCTCATGTCTCATTTTTTTTATTTCTCATACATGTTTGTTATCAAGGTGAATGTTGTTAATGTGATGATATATATATATATATATATATGTAAGAAGCAATTTGATTTGTCTTCAAGAAGACCCAATCAAATCTTTTAGAGGGGAGGTGTCAGGGACGAGGCTATGATAGCGCCCCTCCGCCTCTCATGCGCATAACCCTGTCGCCATTTATCGGCACAGCGCATCCTAAGTTCAGTTGAATGGAGAAACTCAATCACGCAGGTCATACCGACAAGCGGTAGCCTGACCCCTTACGAACGTCTCTGTTTTATTCCTATCCTGTTGTTTTGTGTGAGTGTTTTTGTTTGCGTCAATAAACGTTCGTCTTTGTGTTTACGAATGAAGATTTTATGTGTCCAGTTGTACATGACAAAAGAACCACGCCAGGTTACGACACACTCAATTACAGCATTTTATATATCCTCTCCACGTGTTTGACCTTTGAGTGGCAATAATCCTAAATGCTCTTCTTTAGGACCCGTAGATGAAATAAAACGTACAAAAAGTGAAACTAGCGCTGTATCATTTATGTCACAAGACTCGTCAACTGCTATTGATAAAGCTGAAACTAATTTAAGATCTTCGACTTGCTGGTTGGTTATATTCGAATACCATTTTGACTTGTCTAGTGTTTTCTACGGGGACACGCTCTCAGAAGTAATACATTGAAAAACACGATGCACAGATACGACTTGACGATACGCGTTGACATTTAATCTTTCTAGAAATGCTTTCTCATTAAGTCGCTTCAGAGCACTCACCTAAAGATAAAGACACATAAACACCTACTAAGTATGTAAAAATAGAAATAAGAAACCCAGTCATCACGAAGTTTCAATCTCACTGTACTTTCGCTCCAGCACGTGGTATTTTGTGGAAGAGCCACACTCAAGGGGCCAAAGAGCCACATGTGGCTCGCGAGCCACGGTTTGCCGACCACTGGCGTAGGGGATCGGGAGAAGGTCAATTTAAGCAACTAGAAATAGCTTTGTAAGAATGGCTAAAACTAATGCGATCGATTTTCATTGCAAGTGCATATTTGATAACATAGTTGAACAATAGTATGGAAATTGTAACCGTATACAAATATGGAATTTACTAAAAAATCGTAATTTTCACGCAAAAGATACAGAGTTTATTGCGTTCCTTATCAATTTTTGTTTTAGATGTTATAATGACCTTTTTCGATGGAACACTTGGGAGGAAGGATCATTATAAAGAGCATTAACTACATTAGTTAACGCGATTTAATTTTTTATGAGTGAAGTATTAAAATTTCCAACAAATGAGTTAAAACAATCTTACAGTACTAATTATAAAGTAACAGTTACGCTATTACCGCCTTATCGTTATGAAATGAAAGGTATTTATATGAGGTTTGGTCAGTACCAGTAATTTTCCCAACTGCTTACTTTATAAGAATTTCTTTAGAATTAAATGATTTCTTTATTTTATAAAAAAAAGTTGTGATATAGCATGTATCAATCAGTAAACAATATATTCCTATGTGATTAGATCACGTTAGAAAATATTTTTTAACAGCGTATTTTGAGGTTCAATTGATTCCTAATTGCTATGTAGGCATACTGTTACGGGGAAGTAAGCGTGACATTTGAAATAAATTAGAGGAGGAAAATAATGAAATATAAAGAGGCCAGCGCGAACAAACGAAGTTTAAGGGGATAAATATACGGGGAAGACTGCAATGAGGATTGATGAACACAGGAGATGAATAAGCGATGGACTTAGCTAGATTCTAAAGAAGTAAGACGTGAAAAGGCAATTATGGGATGAAAAGAGACGCCGCAAGGTGTGAAGTCTAGGTGGAGAAGCAATTAATGGTAGAAAAGGTACAGCACAGAAAAGAGATTGCAGATGGGGAGAATATATGACTTAGCCAAAAAACAAGGTGAACGAAAACAGATATAGTTCCTGGAACACGGGGAAAGAGCAGTGGGAACAGAGGAATATGGATGAGAGGAGAAAGAAAGGTCCCCATAAACATATATAAACCAATGAAAGGAGGAGAAGGATTTTGAGAGCCAATGGCGATTCTTGGGATGGGGCACTGCTTCCACTTGGTCGACCGGCTATATTCTTTCATAGAATCAACTAATCTCGATGTTAGTCACTGCCTAGTATTTACGCTTTGGGGACATCGGTGCAAATAAAGCGTCAAGCTATATTCATTTATAATAAGCTAGCAAATCGGTACAAATAAAGCGTAAAGCTATATTCATTTATAATAAGCTAGCTAAGTTTCATCTCGAGCTTTCTCGTTCTAAGTTAACCCGTCGGCCCATGCCTTTAACTACGGGCTAGGTGTTCGTCCTTGCTGCTCCTTGGTCGTAATAACTTTTAGGATCCCCGCATCATCTGATCTGCTCTCTTTGTTTTCTATTTCCTTCATTAATATCTCTTACTTCCCCTCGTTATTCCTTCTTCACTTTGATACACCTTTCTTCGCCATTGGCTCTGAAAATCCTTCTCCTTCTTTCATTGGTTTAATTATGTATTTGGGGGACCTTTCTTTTTCCGCCCATCCGTACATATTCCTCTGTTCCCACGGCTCTTTCCCCGTGTTCCAGGAACTACATCTGTTTTCGTTCACCTTGTTTTTTGGCTAAGTCATATATTCTCCCCATCTGCAATCTCTTTTCTGTGCTGTACCTTTTCTACCATTAATTGTTTCTCCACCTAGACTTCACACCTTGCGGAGTCTCTTTTCATCCCATAATTGCCTTTTCACGTCTTACTCCTTTAGAAACTAGCTAAGTCCATCGCTTATTCATCTGTGTTCATCAATCCTCATTGCTGTCTTACCCGTATATTTATCCCCTTAAACTTCGTTTGTTCGCGCTTGCCACTTTATATTTCATTATTTTCCTTGTCTAATTTATTTCAAATGTTACGCTTACTTCCCCGTAACACATACAAACAGACAGACTTTGTAAAAAAAATTGCTAGCAATTATTCGGACTAAAAATCTAACGTCATATGGGAAACAAAGGCATTTACATTTCAGATCCAAATATTTACAGTCAGAGGTATTTAAACAAATTATATATATAATAGCCGTTGTCTCTGTATAACACTTCTGGGCTGTACTCATCTTTCAATTGAAGCCCTCAGTAAACAAACGGCCGGTTAGGCTTAATTTCAATTTCACATGTGGATCAGAATTTTTTCTTACCTAATGTCTTCTCCATCAAATCACGTTTATTTAGCCTATTTTTCTATAAAACATTCAGAACTAAAAAAATTGGATGCTTTTAGCTGTATATTTAACAGTTTTTAAAAATCTGTTTACTTTTGCGATGAATTCTGAAAGTAAATAAACTTGAATGTGAATGAATCAAGTAGCTCAAGTATTCATATCGCGTAGTGAGCTGTAAAAAACTGGATGGCAGTCTACTACTCCAATCGCATGAAAAACTAAATAATTAAGAAATAATGAAAGGGTTTGCTTTTACAAGGTGTGGATTAAATGCAATATTGTTAGATAATTCGGAATATTTTTTAACTGTCATATTCTTTTTCCATTATGACGTCATTATTAGTTTTATGACGTCAAAATGACGGGTTGAATGGCAGTCTACTTCTTCAATCGCTAGAAAAACTAAATAAATAAAAACTAATGAAAGGGTTTGCTTTTACAAGGTGTGGATTAAATGCAATATTGTTAGATAATTTGGGATATTTTTTAACTTTCATATACTTTTTCCATTATGACGTCATTATTAGTATTATGACGTCAAAATGACGGGTTACCTTCTAGTTAAATAAGAATTAAGCATAACGTTATGAACATCATCCCACCTGAATGCTAGACAGACTCCAAGAATTTAAAGCTTTACGTATTTTCCTAAGAAATAACAACTAATATTATTGTTAACTACTCCTGAGAATTGACTTTCGTGTCTGCACAGAAAAAAAAAATTAGTAGAGTGTAGAAGATTAATCATTGATATCAAAAAGGATATCCGCTTAATAGATCAAACGAGGCTAAAGGCGAAATTATAGATAAACAGGTATAGACCAACTAGTTTTGCAATAATTGTATAATTGCTTAGAAATTCCCTTTATAACTGTTCGAAAGACATCTTTCAGAATACGTTAAAGATGAATTTCCGTTATTTTGAAAAGTAAGTATAAATACACTGTAAAGCAATTTTATGAGTATGAATGACGGATGGACTTGATTCAAAGTTTTTAAAATTTTTTATTTCAGTTCTCTTTTCTCTTTCTCTAAATACTTATTTTTTAGTTTTTTTATCTGATTCGCCTATTTTTGTTTTATTAATTTTTTCAAAACTTTAAAAGTTTTCTGCTCGCCGATTTTTCTGTTTCGTTCATTAAGTCCTCTTGAATATTTTCCTTGAATCCGTTGCTGATCTGCTAAATTCTGAGTTTTACTAGCTAGAATATTTATTGGCATAGATTACCTCTCCCGCATGAAAATCCTCTCATACGAAAAAGAAATGAAAATTCTGACAAAAATTCCAAACGAAAATTCATACATAGCGAACTCACTTTAAGAGAAAGAAAAACGCCATTCATAAATTGAAAAGCAGCTTCTTAAATTCTAAATGAAAACTCATTGTTACAAGTATTGGAAGAAACTAAGACAAAAGAGCTTCAAGATTAGGTTATATCTAGCAGCTTCCTTCCTTTAACTTTACATACGTATTAACTTGTAACAAACGTTCAGCGTCCGTTAAATATTAAAAGATATTTAGACACTGTGTAAGGTATACACAAGATTCGATTCACAAGAATCGAACTTTTGAGTGAATTAAAGAAGCTGCTTTAGATATGCTAATTTCGGCATACGCGCTTAGTATAAATACCACGCAGCGTCATTAAAAAAAGGGGAGGTTGTTAAGGTTGAAAAGGTGTTATGCTGCGCTAGTGCTTAGCGGGCCAGAAGTTTACGTGGCAGTACTGCTGGTTTGACTTACTGTTCGTGAGTATAGAAAATATATTGTTCTTGAAAGCTGTATTTTTATTCCGTACAAGTAGTACGCATGCTTATTGCTGTAAAAGCCAATTATATATGTGCAACGAATTCAATAAACATTGTTTCATGTATAAACTGTGTTAGTTTCAAAATACAAATAGAGTGCCACTTCAAATTATATACACCCAAGTCTGGGTAGAAGTGAGCATAGATTCTCTATAACTCTAATCTAAAACCCTCTGAATGTTGGGGAAAATTAATGGCATAAGACGTGTTCATTGGTTTAAAATGATACCAATATTTGCAACTATATTATGTTTGGAGTCTAAACAAACGTGATTTTCAATTAAACTAATCTACTCATGCAATCATAAAACCCTATGACATTATTTGCAAATTCAATTCTTTAAGTGTGTGTGTGTGTGTGTAAGAGATAGAGAAACAGAGACGTAGAATGTATTAAACAGAAATCTTTTAACATTTTTGTATGTATAGACAATTTCATGTCAAGGACGTTCTTTGTTTTAGCCTTAATTAAATTAGTGAATGCGTAATATAATATTTATAATATCTTTTGTGAAGGTTTCCTAATTAATATTTACGTCAGGAATAATACATACAAGGATAATTAAAGCATTCTTCAGTTACTCCTAATTGCTCGATATTTTTTTAAGAGAAGAATATTTTGTTGTAATCCTCTTTAGAAAATTTTGCCAAGTAATCAGGAAAGTTCCAAAGTAAAAGTTTTCGTCAAGATTTAACTAAAGTTTCTCCAACTAATTACAATGAGTGCTAGTTAAAAAGGAAAATCCACTTGAAAGAGCTTTTCAGCACTCATAGCAAACACGGAATGAATCAATGCCTGACAACACGTAAGTCTAAAGAATGAAAAAGTAAACAGATTCAAATTTAATTAATACTGAGTTTATAAGAAGCTTTAATCTGGGACTAAATTTGCATGTGATGTTGGTATTGTAACATACACATTTATAATAAAACTTAATTGTATGCACTTATGTTCAGTATGTTCATGTTATGTATAAACTCCATTTTATGCTTAAATTCAACCTCTTATGTATACATATATATATTTATTTATATATAATAAGGTGTATATATATATATATATATATATATATATATATATATATATATATATATATATACAGTCGAACCTCCTATATCGAACTTCCCCATATCAAACTCTTAGCAAATCTCCATGTTCATTACATAGAAAAACTGTTTCTATATATCGAAAAAATCTCTATATATCGAAATTTTTTTCACGACATATTGGGAGATTTTATTCCACATTAGAATAAAATCTCCCAATTTTTAGCGTTTCAAACAATACGTCGTGGACTTTAATTCGCGGAAAATGTCCCTGATGAAGTTTTTAGTGGACTGAATAAATGCGAGCATTTCTTTGATGAACTTTCCTCAAAACTGGCTGTTCAGAAAGATATTCGTAGTTTTTTTTTAAAAGAATGTAACTGTGATCACTGTAACCACTGTCTGGATGGGTTTTTTTTAAAGGTATATAGTACTCAATAAATCTTTCATATTAATTCATTTTTTAGTTATTGACTTTCATTTAATGGGATTCGCATATATATTAGAATTGGAGTTTCGTATTCGAAAATTAGCTTTAATTTTAATGTTTTAGGAGAATTATGATAAAACTAGGATCAATTCTATATATCGAAATTTCTATATATCGAATTTTTTTCCGGCAAATTGCTAACTCGATATATGGGGGTTCGACTGTATATTTATATAAGGCCTTAAGTGTGTGATTTGTGTTTATTTTTGTCTACATTCTTCCTGCTAATAATTTTCTTGCTTTGTTGTATTATTTACTTTTAGTTATATTTGTCAGTTTTCAGTATGAGGATTTGTTACTACTCCGCAATATTTTATTGAAAAGTTAAAATATTCAAAGCTAGGGTAGGTTTTTCTGCTAATTTCCTCGGCAACCTATGCCCTCTTTGTACGTTTTTTTCCGTGTTGAATTATTTGCATTATTTGTGTTATATATATATATATATATATATATATATATATATATATATATATATATATATATATATATATATATATATATATATATACAGTCGAACCTCCATATATCGAAGTAGCAAATTGCCGGAAAAAATTTCGATATATAGAAATTTTGATATATAGAATTGAGCTTAGTTTTATCATAATTCTCGTAAAAAAATTAAAGCTAATTTTCGTATACGAAACTCCATTTCTAATTTATATGCGAATCCCATTAAATGAAAGTTAATAACTAAAAAATGAATTAATATGAAAGATTTATTGAGTACTACATACCTTTAAAAAAACAATAATCCAGACAGTGGTTACAATGATCACAGTTACAGTCTTTAAAAAAAAAAAAACGAATATCTTGCCGAACAGCCAGTTTTGCAGAAAGTTCAAAGAAATGTTCGTATTTATTCAGTCCACTAAAAACTTCATCAGGGTCATTTTCCGTGAATTGAAGTCCACGACGTATTGTTTCTAATGCCAAAAATTGGGAGATTTTATTCTAAAGTGGAATAAAATCTCCCAATTTGTCTTGGAAAAAAATTTCGATATATAGAGATTTTTTCGATATATAGAAACAATTTTTCTATGTAATGAACATGGGGATTTGCTAAGAGTTCGATATATAGACAATTTCGATATGTGGAAGTTCGATATATGGAGGTTCGACTGTATATATATATATATATATATATATATATATATATATATATATATATATATATATATATATATATATATATATATATATATATATATATATATATATATATATATATATATATATATATATATATATATATATATATATATTGATATTACACGTTATGCATAAATGCTTGTTTACTGTGTGTGAATTTTTCGGAATCAGATGATTACGTTAAAAAACTTCATTATAAAAAATCAGTAAACTTCACTTTCGCTATAAGTTTTAAAATATAGAAGTCTTTCTAGGTTAGACGAGAGTAGTAATACACAAATGAAACCTAATTAAACTCGCTATTTAAGCTACACCCACCACATAAATATCATCATACATAAATTTCCCATCATTTAGAGACGTGAACCGCATTATTCCTCTATGCATGCTTGAAACGTTTGCTCTATATAATTTTACTATAAATATTTCATTGAACACAAATTTCTCGTAGAGACTTCGTTATGTGGATTCATCAAAATGCGTGATATGGAGTAAGTTCTTGACTACTACCATCATTACGTCCATTTCACCGAACTGTACTTTTTACCTTCGATTTTTAGCATATGAATAATTGAAATTTTCTGGTATGTTATATATCGGCTTTCTAAGGTACATATTTTATCATTATAAGAGTTGATGCTATATCCATACACTATTGTTTTCCCAATCATTATCATTCAAATAAAAAAAGCTACAGTGGTTCTCCGAAAATAAGACTGGGTCTTATATTCAATTTTGCTCCAAAAGACGCATTAGGACTTATTTTCAGGGAATGTCTTAATTTTTCAGGCACAACAATTTATATTTATTTAATTAAATCAATCTACATTTATTTATATATTTATGTTGTAAATATTTCATATATACATGAACAAAAGTTCTTCTTCTGGAACAGGCTTTTTTCATTTTAAAAGTCCATTTGCTCAGTAAATGTTTTTTTTTTAAAAGGGAAATGTATGAGAAAATTTTACTTTTCAATTTTCATTAGTTCAATTTTCATAAATATTTCACGTTTTATTGTTGATTTTTTTTTGTCTTCAAAGAATAGCACAGAGTGGCAACAAAGGTTAAAACTCTCAAACATTGTTTTGCTGTTCCTGAAAGTTACCTGACTTCAAGAATGGTTTCAAATATTATAGCCGACAATTATTTAAATATATATTATTATTACGACATATTTATATTTTTATGGGGGAGCGTTATTTTCACACGATTTTTCTTTTACTCATTTACGCAAAGCAATCATTTTCATTGTTATTATTATCTTCATATTATAATCTGGGTTCACGCTTTGAAAATTGTTGTTTTTTTATTAATTAAAATTTACTGTAATTAATTTTGATTCCGGTAGTTCTTATTATACTTGTTATTATTTGCAACGCAAAATTGAAAAACAAAATGACAAGAAATATTACACAAGTGCTTTGAAATGGAAATTGATTTGAATATATATATATATATATATATCTATATATATATATATATATATATATATATATATATATATATATATATATATATATATATATATATATATATTGTTTTGTAAATTAGTTTTTCAAAGTAATGTGTTATATATGTAACTGAGAAAACTTATTAGAGAAAAGAAATAAAAACACTATATATGTTGCTTACTTACTACTTCATTTTTTTATGACAGACAATACTTAAAGGCTTAAAAATAAAAACTATAACCAAATCTGAAATAATAACCCATTTTTCGTCAAACTTAAATCTTTCGATTTAATATTTAGTCGACACTAGAGACAATACGAGAGAGAGAGAGGGAGAGAGTTATGTACTTACCGTGTTTACAACAGACGGAATTACATGGAGAATAAATGTATATTCATTATGTGTACACACAAGATTTTAGGTATTTTTGAAGAAATGTGTTACTTGAAGGGAAAAAAGGAAGTACTTTAAGGTATTACTTGAAGTATTTTCTGTTTATTTATACACATAAAATATTTCAAGTAATACATTTGTGCTGATTATAACACACAGGTTTTTGCAAAAGTCAAGTCTACATTTTTTAGCATTTATGGAAATTTGAAACCATTTCATGTGCTAGTCTAAAAATTGAGAATATCTAACATATACTAAATATCTGTATAAATGACATTTTCGTGTAGTTAATTTAATTTTTTATAGTTTTTGATCCTAATTTTAAGTGCCATAAATTAGCACATATTAACACTAAAAATCGCATTGTTGACGGTTTCAGACATGCTATTGAGCGCTACGTCTCTTTTTATGTCCTCAGGCGTCTGAAATTTTGTGACTTTTTCTAATTTTACGCGAAATATGCACACACATTTACAAATTTATATTCGATACTACAGAGGTGGAGAAAATGTGTTGTATACCTGCGAAGACTGAAAGCCATCAATTTGACGGCAATATAGAAAACAGGCAGAAATATTAAAAATAATACCGAAAAAATGTTAGTTTCTTTTCGTCTCTTCCCCCTTTTGCAAATAACAGAAATATTGGCTCTTCGGAAATATTGACGTTGAAAAATAAGGACGCCACAAACCATGCATATATTTTTTACGGATAAACAATACCAGGTTGTCAGCTCGCCATACCTGTATAAAAATATATCTAAATATATACTAATTTATTATATGCTAGTTGATACCCGTCAAAACATGACGGCTAGATAGTAAATAAATGTATACAAATTCACAAATTTTACTCAACACATCATTACCTAATGTTGAAAATCATAATAATGCGCAGAAACAAATTAATGCGTTTAAGAGGCCTCAAGCTCAGCGAGTATCTAAAGCAAGATTTAAAAGTGTCACTGAGCGTGCGCAGAAAGCAATTTTTTTATTGTAAATTATCGCTAATTAAACAGCACGAAATAAACAATTTCCGTGAGGTTTAATCTTAAATTTCACAAACATAATTATCATAAAAATAAAAATGGCAGAGAGAGATCTAGAGATACTCCTCAGAACAAACGTGTTTATCATTAAAACGTCACTGAGCATGCGCAGAAACAGTGAGTTTCTAAAGACATGATTTAAATATGCCACTGAGCATGCGCAGAAATCCATTTTTTTAATTGTAAATTATCACTAATTAATAGAAATTATGGTTACAGAAACCAAATTTGACAAATCTGCAGCTTACAATCTTTCGTTTAAGATCAAAATGAAGTAAATGGATGCAGTAGTATTCCATCACGGACTGCCCAAAAAGTCGGCTTAGCAGCTTAAATATATTGATTGGTTTGAAATAGTTTAATATGTAAAAAACTTAACCATTTAAAATAATAAATATTTTAAATGCTCCATTTTATTTTTAACAGTCAAAATGACAGCGTTCAGTCTTTTTAGTAAGAAAAAAATTCCTGTATTTCTAGTGTTAAACTATTTGTAATAATATTTTTACTTGCAATTTTACAATTTACACTAGGATTTCTGTTATCTATTATACCATGCGTTTTATGAAATACTGTGAATAAAGTTTAATAACATGATTAGGTTGTTTGATTGCAATTTTTATACAATAGACTTAGTTGTAAAAATATTTATTTTGTTTTAAAGTAAAAAAAAATAATTACAAGATAAAAATAACTTTTTACATACCATGTATTTAAATTTTATGTTGAATCATATAAACTTGACAATTCTAAGTATTAAAAAATACTTTTTAAATTTTTTTGGATGAATTATCCCATCAACTTGAAAGAAAATGAAGTTAATTGGAAGTTAACTTGCATTTAACTTATCGTTCCTGTTCCGCCGATAGATGGCTGCAACAGTCTACAAAATAAAATTAACAGAAAATAACTGAAAATTAATTTAATTCTGCTTAAAGATGGCTAAAAGTATTAAAAAATGCTTTTGCATCGTGTTCTGAGCTATTCTAAAAGTTTCAAATGTTAGAGCTAGTTGGGAAGTTAGACAAAAATCGATTGCAAGATTTGTACTGGACAAACACACACACAAACACACAAACAAACAAGAAAGCAAATTAATAAAAACATGTTAGAATAATTACAAGATAAAAAGAACTTTTTATATACCATATTTTTAAATTTTCTGATGAATCATATAAACTTGACAATTCTATGTATTAATAAATACTTTTAAAATTCTTTTTTGATGAATTAACACATCAACTTAAAAAAATGAAGAAAATGAAGTTTTGGAAGTTAACGTGCGAATTGGAAGTTAACGTGCGTTTAACTTTTCGTTCCCGTTCCGTCCGACAGATGGCTACACCAGTCTACAAGACAAAATTAACTGAAAATAATAAAAACATGGTAAAAATCTGCGTAAAGATAGCTAAAAGTACTAAAAAAATGCATTGTCATAATGTCCTGAGCTATTCTAAAAGTTTCAAATGTCTAGCTAGTCGGGAAGTTAGTTAAAAATCGATTGCAAGATATGTACTGGACAAACAAACACACACACAAACAAGAAAGCAAGCTAATATAAACATGGTAAAAATAGTAAAAACAACAAAGCACACATTCTCTCTTGAGTTTCACTTGTTTTTTTCAAAATAAATTTTCAACCACTTTTTCCAGGATTTTAAGGGATATTTTCGTTTCATTAAAAGCTATCTACTTCTATAAATAAAATGACATGTCTCTACGATAAGTAAGTAGAATAATAAAGCCAGAGAAAGATCGAAAATCGGTTGGGAGATCTTGTCAATCTGTTGACGGCAGTATAATACACTCAGAATTTTCCACCCGTAAAGAAATAAGACTTTTTGAACCAGAAACTAACATGTTTTCAGCGAGATGTCAGTTATTGGAAGATTGATATATAGTTGACGGATCCGAAGGAAAAATGTTTTTTATTACACTTCAGTTCTTACAGTCGCTTGCAATTCATAATTTTATTTGGTAAATATAAGCAGGAAATAAAAACATTATATTGCGTTGATTTGGTCTGTACATATACTCAATGACATTTATTTTTGTATTTAGCTGAAGGTACACATGTGTTAGACGCACCTTTTTCAATTTGGCGATTTTTTTATGTTTGGCGATTTTTTTTTATATATGAACATAAATGAATATTTTGAATGAATATTTAGTAATAAATGAATATTTTGATTAGAAATTAAGGAAAGATTTAATTTTTTCTCTCTCAAAAATTTATTGGTACTATTCCAATTTATGATTATTGCTACTATTCCAGTATTTGGCATCAAAAAAATTTTGTCGCCAAATTGTCGCCAAGGGAGGTGCGTGTAATACATCTGTTCCTAGCTGAAGATATTAATTGGTTTTATTTGTGGCGAATTTAGATTTGTTGCAAATATTTTAGACTTATTTTTAACAAAATAATTATTTTAATTACCGTAATGCTATGTTTCTTTGTGTTGTACTTTTATTCACTATGATTATGCGTGACAATCCCTTGGAAAATGTAAGGCTGTTACAAAATAATATTACGGCGACAGTGGACTATCAGAATTGTGAAATTTGTCCAAAAATTCGATTTTTTTTATTTTATTGAATTGTGAAACTACGGACGAGTAGGGATGTGTTGCAAATATAATTTTTAATTTCTGTGATTACTTTCCTAGTTTTAGGCATTTGTATTTCATTTAGATATTATGTGGTTACTAATAGCAATAACTGTAAAAGTGTTTTTTCAAAATAAAAATTGTCATGTCATACGAATATTCAAACTGCTCCATGCGCAGTTCTAATTATAGTATTGCTTTGAAACTTAAGTTTTATATACTTAACTGTATATCAAATAAATCTTATTGAAAAAAGTATACTTCGTAGCTCAGAATTTCTAAATTTTGTACTTGAAAAGATGATTTATAGGTGTTTTTTTGAGTAATAAAAAAGGTGTTTTCACTATTATTATTTTTTCTCTTTATATTTTTAATGAATGCTTAAAATAAGCAATAAGTTTCATTGTTAGTTCTAAAAAGTATCCTGTAAATAAAAATTACCATATTATATGCAAAAAGAAATGCGCATGGAACGTTTTTAATTATGCCAATTTTTGATATAATTGATAATTCATAATTCATAAATTATTAATTATTCATCTTTAAATTTTAAGAACTTTTACATATCTATGGTACTAATCACATATTCAAATTTCAAGCAAATCCATTCAAAACAAAAAAAAGTTAAGTTTGAAGGTCCACAGTCCCATTAAGAACGATATAGAACTTATCCATTTAATATGTCGTTTCTTTGATACTCTGCAATGCTTGATACATTTAGATACTGTTTTAGAAGAATGTTCCAGTAAAAAACAATATTAATATCAAACAGTTCTTGAATAAATTAGTTTTTATCAAATGTGTACACAAGGGTGAATTATTAAAGATACATATGCATTTTAGATGTGTTCTTAATTAAAACATTAAAAGCGAAGAATGGAACGTAACTGAGAAATTTTCAAGGCATCAAACATTTTCTACAATGTGAGGAGAAATTTACTATATAAACTTAAGTAGAGATACCTTCCTTACAATTAGCTTGTGAGAAAAGACTACCTATTGCAAACAAAATCTCCGAACATTAGAAGACCCTACTTGAAAACCTGTAAATGTTTTTACGCGCTTAGAAAGTTTCTAACCTAGGAGCAGTGAACGTTATCTAAGTGTATAAAAAATTAATTCATAGATTTACCCCCTCTAAAAATTGCAAAATATCCGTGATTCTTTTGTTAAAAGTTGGTTAAAGCAAATTAAAAGTCTGATATTTTTGTTGCATATGATTGATCTGCAAGTAGAATCAGTGTTAACTTGGGCGTAGATAATGAAAAAAAATTGCAAAATTAACGTTATGAAATGATATTCACAAGATAGGGAAATAATGTTTAAGGAAGACCATAAAGAAAATAAGGAGACATTAATAATTAGAGAGCATGTATAGAAAAATAGAGGATATTACTATTTAGTATAAATTATATAAAGAAAGAATAAAACTAAAATTCATCAAAAAAATCACTCGAATGAAATATATTAATGTAGCTCTGAATTCCCAAAGAGTTATGAAAAAATAAACTTAATATTATTTGAACAATTTTATATGTTATGGTATGTTAACATGTCTTGCGTTTTTTGCCTTCTGCGTCTTTAAAAATGCTATTATCGTAATGATATTGTCAATGTAAGGTTGAATAAAACTTTGATATTTTTCTCACTATCTCACAAATTTGCTCAATATCAAAATATTTTTATTCCTTAAAAAAGTCGACTTTTTTTAGCAATATATTCATCAGATTATACTATTGTTAAAGTTTAAGTGATTAATTTCGGGGAATGTAACATATTCTATCAATCGTAATTCGTATGATGTCCCACTGTTATCATAGGTCGTTTATAGTCGTTTGTAGTCGTTTGGAATCGGCTTTACAGCTGTAGGTCCCGGTTTACTCATCCCTAGTGTAGCCACAGTAGATCGTAGTGCTCTAAACCAACCAACCAACCAAATATAAATCAAATGACAAAGCCTCGTGGCTTCCTGTGCTAGAAGTTTTCAAACATTGCACATCTTAAAGACGTGAAATGACAAACCATCTCTCATATTGACGTATAAAATCGATATAAGCATAGGGTTTCGAGGTTCAAGAACTTCAAAATTTGTACTTAAAAAACATTTTATTTTCAATTTAATAATAAATACACTTATCATTTCCCATTAACCCTTAGATACTAAAGTTCAAAGTATTTGGATGTTTAAAAAGATGTATATCTTTTGCTAACAAAACTAATTTAACAAGCTTATGAAAATTACTATTCTGCTAGAAAAAAAAATAATGCTATCAGACGTCACACCTTTGAAAAGAAAATATCATATTTTCAATGCTTCAATAATCAGTTAATAAGTATATGTAACTTTAAGGTTTTATTTATGTATTATAAAACAACAGAAATCTGTGTCAGCATTATTGTTTCATAGTCGGCTTCAGGAAGTTTGAAAAAAATCGAATCGAGTTTTGAATGTAATTTGATCAATGTAGAATAAATCCTCATACATAATACAAAATTATGCGGTTCAGAAACAAAATTGCAAAATAGGGGCTGGATATTACCATCTTTATTTTTATCATTCAGTACTCTAAAATATTTTGTTACACTACCATCCTCCTATTAAAAATATAAAAATAAAAGAATCACAAAAGATAAGCAGTCATTGTTGTGTTATACAATTAAAATATAATAAAACGTTTTTCAACAATGAAACGTTAATAATGTTTTTCAAAAAATATCTTATATCACTAAAAATTAGAATATTAATTATTATTACAATGCTGTGTATTAGTGATACCTTATTTAATATAAGAGGAAATTTTAGAGTGGTTGTTAAAATATAAATCACAGTCTTATTACATAAGAGATAGAAAAAAAAGATCTAAGAACAAGAAACTTACCCCATTACTTAAGAATTAAATGATCAATTTATATTTGATATATTTAATTAAAAATGATAACTATCTCGATATCATTTAAATTTATTGGTTTAATCTATCGAATCCATTACTTATTTAGACTTGCTTTTACAAAACGCAAGTTTCAGGAATTTAAAGAGTTGGTATATATACGTTATAATACATTGCTGTTGAGTGTTTTACTGTTTGAGTAATTTTCAGAAATTTGAATACTATTTTGATTTTGCAGCATAGAAGATAGGCCTGTGTATTGAAACATTCGAATTTTTTTTTCGAACAAAGTTCTTTTACGCGGCTTAGAGTAGAGTGAACTGGCTGGAATCGTCACGTAACGAAAAAGCGTTATGCCCCCTTCATAAGAGCTTTTTCTCAAGGTCTCTGGGGCTGAATGGTTATCGCATCGGGCATCGGACAGTGCGATGCTCTGCAGTACTGCAGAGATCCCCTGTTTAAATCCCCGCACAAGCGCTACCGACAATTTTTAAACCCTTCACTGCACACTGTATCAAATTTGATACATAAGTTATTTTTCCCCTTTATATTCAAAAGCAATATTTTTATCCACTTGTGTACCTTGTATTAATTTTGAAACTTCACAGCAAAGCTTTTAATCACTGTTAGTTACATTTTCGTAGTATAGATGGCAGCAGGAATACAACTGCGATCTCAGTAAAAGATAGCCGTTCAATTCATACCAGACCTGCCTTAGTATTTGCTATATTTTCAGTATTTTAAACTCAGTTTACATCTTTGAAAGTTTTATAAATGTATTTTAGAGGTACGTGGCTTTATAATTATTAATAAAATACTTCTATAATCTTTTATAAAAAATTCAAGTATGATTTCAATTTTATGTATCAAAAATGACACATGGTGTGCTTACGCCATTTTCTAAGGAAATGGCGGCAAGAAAGTTTTTAACACAGAAAGAAATTGAGGAACTTATGAACAGATCGTGGAGTGATCATAGTGAAGATGGGTCTGATTCAGAAAGCGATGGCAGCACAGGTGATCCTAATTATAAACCAAACAAAGTTTGTGATGAAATTTTTGATGGTAGAAGTGATTCGGAAGATGAGGTATCATTACTTGATATTAGCAATGTTCTTGATCTTCCTAATGGTGGGAACATGTCAAAAACTAATAGAAATAATATAGGGAGAACAAAGCCTGCAATCAATTGGAAGAAAACCAATTTACTTCTAAATGATGATCAAATTTTATTCCGAGGTGAAGAGAATCTCGCTCCTGAAATTATGAATTTAAACACACCTCTAAACTTTTTTAGTTATCTTTTTACAGAAGATTTGATTGAGCATATAGTTCAAGAAACACATTTATTCAGTGTGCAAAAAAACCCAGAAAAGTGTGTCAATGTAACGAATTTAGAAATTAATCAATACATTGGTATTTGTATAATGATGTCTATTGTACATGTACAAAACACTACGGCATATTGGTCACCTACCATAGGCAATGATGTAATAAAAAAATGTATGTTATTAAACTGCTTTGAAAAGATAAGAGAATTTCTACATTTTAATGACAACAGTAAACAACCGCCACATGATGACCCTCAGCATGATCGTTTAAATAAACTTCTACCAGTTGTAAATGCTTTACTTGAAAGATTTTATACCGTCCCTATGGAATCGAGTCTTTCTGTTTAAACATATTGTTTGCTATTGTTTTAATTCACACGGGATTTATATTGTGTAATTAATTTATTTTTGTTGGTGATTAAATAATAAAAATAATCCGATTTACGACATTTTTTAAGGAAATGGGCAAGAAAGTTTTTAACACAGAAAGAAATTGAGGAACTTTTGTTATTGTTTTAATTCAGTTTGTTATTGTTTTAATTCACACGGGATTTATATTGTGTAATTAATTTATTTTTGTTGGTGATTAAATAATAAAAATAATCCGATTAAAATTTATGCTAGGTAACATCTAAATCAAAATAATTAATTTATATATTAAAAATTTTAATTTCAATAAAATAGAGACAGAAAGAGAGAGTTAGTTGAATAAAAGAGGGCTGCGCTTTTTGACGTGAAAAAATACACTAATATAATTAATAGAAATCTACATATTAAATCACGTTTAGAGTTGAAAAAATAACGTCAGCAACTTCGTTCCTGACGGTGGTCCCCCGACCACACAATTTTTAAAATTTTTTATCCAATGCGGAGGCATTTGTAATCAAACATTGGCTTATACTCCGCCGCAATTTTACTGCCCATTTTATTAAGGGGGCGCCATATAGGCGGACAGCATTACCCCTTATGAAGGGACGATACGAGCGGAGGCATTTTTCGTGGCGCAACGCCGGGATTTGATCTGAGCACCCTCAGAACCGAAAACCGGTGCGCTGGAACACAGGGACACCACAAGCCCATATTCGAAGTTTTTTTCAGATCGAAATGCCTTTATGTAATGACTATATATATATATATATATATATATATATATATATATATATATATATATATATATATATATATATATATATATATATATATATATATATATATATGTATATATATATATATATATATATATATATATATAAATATATATATATATATATATATATATATATATATATATATATATATATATATATATATATATATATATGGATATATATATATATATGTATATATATAGACATATATATATATATATATATATATATATATATATATATATATATATATATATGTATATATATATATATATATGTATATATATATATATATATATATATATATATATATATATATATATATATATATATATATATATATATATGTATATATATATATATGTATATATATATATATATATATATATATATATATATATATATATGTACATATATATGTATGTATGTATATGTACATATATATGTATATATATGTATATATATATATATATGTATATATGTATATATATATATATATATATATATATATATATGTATATATATATATATATATATATATATATATATGTATATATATATATATATATATATATGTTTATATGGATGTCTCAGTGTTGAAGTGAACCAAGTCCCCTTTTATTTACTATTTCGTTCTAATAGTGCCATGATACAGTAAAAATATTATATTTTAATACGATAGTGAACCTAGTTCTTCGTATAAATTTTAACCATCAGATATCAACTGTTCTATGTACCACTGAATAACAACTAATTTCCTTTCAGAGCTATACTACCAGAGCTATTGACCAAGTCCATTTTCTGAGTTGTGAACAAAGACTCTTTTTGGTAGGTGTTTTCTGTAATTTAACATATTGCATTGCTCTGAACTTACTTTAAGTTTAATTTTGGAGAAACTGTTTATATGATTTAGGAAATTCTCAGACTATACTAAACAGAACGTTTTCTTGCATGGACGGTTTTCGGTTTAGTACAGAGCTTAAAGACTATGAGATCATGTCCAAAGGATAGATGTGATTCAGCTAAAATGAGAGTATTTCACTATTATATACAGATGAGAATGTGAGAGTTTACACGAAATTTTTCCTAGAATATTGTGAATATCTCAGGCAAGATCGTATAGACGCCTGAGTAAAAAAGAGGATTTTGGAGTGATCCACAGCAAGGGTAGGGAACCTTCAAACATAATTGACGATTCTGATGCCGTGGCCCACAACAGATACTTACTTTGCTACAAGAGTTAGTACATATGGGACAGTTTGATAACAAAGAGTATCTCCATCCAAACCTTAACATTAAAAAAGTATGATCTCTATGATTCGAAGTCTACTGACGATAACAAACTGCCATTAAAAGAGATATACTAATGGCAGATAACTTCGAAAAAATTCAATTTCACCCTTTAAGGTTCCTTGAATAGAGACTTGCAGGTTCCGTTTGATGAGCTTATGCACAGAATAAAAATAAGCATGATCCTGAAAAAAAAAAAGAGAAAAACACTTGAAGTGGAAAAGGAACTTGAGTTCACGTATATTGTTTTAATGTATGCATTTAAGTATGGTATTCATGTATATATATATGTCTGCTTTTGCATTCTCTTCTATGCAGATGTATGCTACATTAAAAAAATATTCCGCCTTATTTATTGACAGTTAAACGTTTCGCTTTCTTATTGGTTAAAACTAAAAGAAAACTATCTCTCCGCATAGAACATTTTTTAAATAAATCGTATGAGACGGGTACATTGTATGTTACGATATATTTGATATTTTTTTCCACATTTTCTTGGCAATCAGTACTTTTCAAGAATAAGGAACCCTATTTTTTCATCATGTCGCTGACAGGGATATTGTACGTTTAATATTTTCTTCCTTGTCACCGTTACTTTGTATCTCGTGTTACCGATTGATTGTTCGATGTTTCAATATTACTTTTTCTGTCATTGATTTCCGCGGATGTCGTTTAATTTCAAAGTGGTCCAAGTTTCATTCTGGAAATACTGATAAACTACATAAGTGACATTCTGGATCTGTCCAGAGATTCTTTATTATCCCCACTGACAATCTTTTTTGCTACTTTTATATACGATAGAAGTAAGAATAGGTAACCTAAAATGTATTAATGTACCTTAGAGATATTTTAACTTAAATAAGGTGTTTAAAAATATACAAAAAATGAAATATGGAGAAATATTCACTCCTAATATTAATGATTTTATTTTAACGCGAGTAGAGGGTGAGGCAGAAAGGACTCCCCCATTTCCAAAGGATAATAAAAAAAAAGGGAATGACAAAATTAACAGAAAATTGAGGTTTATATATTCAAATATATCTAACAATTTCCTTTCCTTTCCCTTTTGGTTTTGTTAACAGCATCATTTAGATTGCGCCCGTTATTTGCGTTGCACTGCTGAAACTGTTCTCTAATGTTTTCCATCACTATGTTGGTCATCTTTGGTATTCCTGTAAGACCGTTGCCGAAGGATGGTAGATATACAAGATAGAATCAGTTATGTCCCACTGTATTTGACGAATGAATATTTTAAAGCAAGTTTCTGCAAAAATTGCGCTTTTTGGATTATCCTAATGAATTCAGTAACACAGACAAGCAATTTTGGGTGCTGGAATACAAGTATTTCACTTATACTAACCCTGTATCCACTTATACTAACCCTGTATCCACTTATACTAACCCTCAAGTATCCACTTATACTAACCCTGAAACACAGAACTCTCAAAGTTCAGAGATCTCCGAAGGAGGGTAAATAAACAAGATCGGATCAATTATATCCCTTCTTATTTGACAAATAAAATTTTAATCACGTATCTGCAAAATGGGCACATTTTGCAATATTCCAAAGAATACAGCAATACCGCATACTCTGCACCTACTCTGTAACCAAACATGCCAAGATGGTCGATTGACTACTAGAATTAATAACTTTTTTCTCCCAATGCGGAGGCTCTTGTCGTGAGACATTTTCCTATACTACGCCGCAATTTTACTGCCCATTTTATTGTGGGGGCACCATATAGGCGGACAGCATTAAACCCTATGAAGGGATGACACGAACGGAGGCATTTTTCGTGGCGCGACGCCAGGATTCGATCTGAGCACTCTCAGCACCAAAAATTCAAATAACTAATTGTAATTCATATTCATCACTGTCCAGGTTCTGATTCACCTCTCAAATTCCAAAATATCCAAAGTCTGTCTTGATTTAATCATTCCGAGTACATCTCACTAGTGACGCGTGTGACGTCATTAGGTAGAGAGTACTCAGTGTGAAATTGTGACGAATAGAAGCCAGGGGATGGGTTTTTTTTCACTGTTTTCGACAACTTTAGGTACATAAATGGCGAAAACAAACAATAACAAACACCATTCTGACACCCCAGATTTAAAAAAGAAAATTATTAAAATCACAGTAATTTTTTTAAAATTTAAACGTAAGCTTCATAATATGAAATGAAATACAAAGTAAGCTTTCTTATCTCCTAATTATTTCATCATATACAACATTTTTGTTACAACCTACTTTCACAAACAAGTGATTCAATTCAGCAGAAAATTGAATATGGATAATTTAAAATGAGGGAACTTGAAAAAATGTGCAATTTGTATATTTTAAAATAAAAGTTAACATTACATTTTTGCATCTACAGTCTGTTTTCTTTTATATTACTCTGCATATTTGCTCATAACTCAAGGCATATGACATGCAAACCTAAATGTTCATGAATAACTTAAAATTACTTCGCTATAGTAAAAGAGAGTGAAAACTTCAGGCTCTTTGTCAATGACCATCACACTTAAGAAAGTATTCAGTGCATATTCAGTGCTCCGTTATGAAGAGAAACGATGCAGCTGTCAGAAAGTATAGTAATAAGTGTCGTTGTTTACTGAATGGAATAAAAACAGCCGCATTTCCTGCCAACGATGATACAGTCACTGATAAAAATATTGCATCTAAACTGCATCGAAATTGAGTCTTATCACAGACGAAAAATAAACAAAAATGAGTTAAGTCATTGGATTCTGATATTTTTTGACTGAAATTTTAAAAGAAAATTTTTTATGTTTTTATTTTGCTTAATTTTAAACTCTTGATATATTTTCTTCATCTTTATAGCCTTTCTCAATCTATTCAAAATGAAAATTTGTTTTAATGCTAAGTGAAACTGAGGCAGAATAGCGTGAAATTCGTAAGAATATGGTATCCCTGTATTCTAAGAAACAATATTAAATAGCTTCTCTAAAGGGGACTTGGTACCCTTATATTGATGAAAATATCAAATTTTTCAATTTTTTGTTAAAAATATACTCTGACACCTCTAGTATATTGGTACAAAGTTTTGACATGATCTGACGATTTTAAGTGTATCAAAAATACATTTCATTACCTCGACAGCCCTTTAAATGCCACACCCACTTCATTGTTTGCATTCCTTTTACTCTGAAATTTCCTCCCTGAATTACAAATAACCCAGGTAGTCACAAATTAAGAGTAGTTACCCCAATAAATGAAGTATTTCTTCCAAAAATTGTACCAGTATATCAACGGCTTGCATCTAGTGACCTTCTGGAAAGATGTGTGCGTTGTGAAACTCAAAATGCTAATGAAAGTTTGCACAGCGTGATTTGGGCAGAGTGCCCTAAAGAAATATTTGTTACTAAACAACGTGTGAAACTCTGTAACAACAGCAGTTTTGGAATTTAATATGGGTACAATACGTACAACGAGAAAAGTAAAAAAGTCACTAGGAATGAATGTAGGTCATTCCAAGAAAAAACTTGCTGTTGTATTGGATTCAAGAAAATTTTTATTTCGGAAAAGGCATAATAATGCAAATTACCAACATGCCCGTAAATTATAAGAAATGCTGTTCGTAAAAGAGAACAGCTATCCAGAAAGAGACAACGTGTTACATATTTAGCAGGATGTTTTAAAAATCGTCAAGTGTTATGAGTGAGATTTGTGTACTCTGTTGATTGTGAAACATTGCTACTTAAATTTTCAAATTCTGAACGAAGCTGTTAATTAATGCTATAAATCTTTATTATAAATGTCTTTTAATACACATTTATAAATATTTAAAAGCACTCTAAGAAAGATACTTAAATTGTTATTCACATTTTTCACCAGTTCTCTCATCATTTCTGTTTTGAAAAGTTTTTAATAAAAGCCTCTAATTATAATTGAATGTTCACCTATTCAAAGAAAATGGCTATAATTTTAAAGATTTATAAGTAGTAACATGATGACATTAATACAATGAAGTGCCACTGAATTAGGGATACCTACCTAGTAACGAGTTGGGCCACCTCTGACCTTGATAAAGGCTGCCACTTGACGAGGCATAGATTCAACAAGTTTCTGGAAACGTTCCACGGGAATGGCTTGCCAAATATTGGCTAAAGCTGTCCATAATTCAGTAAGGTTCTTTGGTGCTGTGTGATGGCCTTTCACGCCTTGTTCCAAAACATCCCAAAGATGCTCAATAGGATTTAAGTATGGGCTTCTACGTGGCCAATTCATGACAGAGAAGTCAGAGGAATGCTCATCCAACCAGCCAGTAGTCAACCGGGACTTGTGAGAGGTACAGTTGTCTTGCTGGAAAACGCCATTACCGTGCGGATAACAGAACAGCATAAACGGATGGAGGTGATCACCCAGCAACTTTACGTACAGAATTGCATTGAGGGAGGTTGGTACACGCACCAAAGATCCCAAACTGTGCCACGAAAAAACACCCCAGACCATGATTGAGCCACCATGCCCTTGTACAGTTCCAGCCAGGCATGTAGGATCCATGGCTTCATGAGCCTGACGCCATATTCTCAGCCTCCCGTCGGCGTTAAGTAGTCGAAATCGAGACTCATCACTCCATGCTACTCGTTTCCAGTCCTCTACACTCCAGTCTCTGTGCTCTCTTGCCCAGGCAAGACGTGCAGCCCGATGGCGAGTATAGAGCAATGGTACTCTCGTAGGTCGACGGCTCCCGAAACCCATACGGTGAAGCGAGCGTTGCACAGTCCGTTTACTGACTGTACGACTGGCACCGTCATTAAACTGGGTGGTAATTTGAGCTAATGTTTGGCTTCGCTGGCTACGTACAATACTCCTGAGCCGTCTCTCACCACGCACTGTCAAGGCTAATTGTACTTTGCAGTTTACCCGATCGCTAGTTTTTTTTCCACCATCCATGTATTCTTGGTATACTCTTGACACTGTCGACCTTGAAAATCCTATCTGTCTGACGATATCGGAAATTGAATGGCCCATGCGTCGCGCACCTACGATTTTTCCGCGATCGAAGACGTCTAAATCAGGCAGTTTACCCATACTGGCATTTCCAACAACTAATTCAGAACAACCACAGTACGCGCTATATATGCAGTTATCACAGCGCCCTCACTTGCGCATACATGATGCGCAGTGCTACACAATGTGCATAGGCTTTGCTATCCCTAATTCATTGGCACTTCAGTGTATTAAGAAAACTGGCATAGGGTTTTACAGTTTTTTCAGTGCTTAAATTCTTTAAATTGATTTTTCTCGGTTTGCCGTTTTTGACGAATTACTGTGTTTTAAACATGATTACGTCTACAAGTATAAGTGAAATGACCCCATTATTTTTTGTATGTTAACTATAATGTGCTTAATAAAACGATGGATGGATTTTACAATATAATCTCTCTATTCTAAAAAATAGTAACTGCCTCTGCTGTCGAAGCCGCTGTCAAAAGCTTGTCACGCTATCTCCTCCGAAACCGCTGGGGGAATGGGGTCGTGACTGATACCAATAGATGCAGAACAATGTGGGGAAGAAAGTAAGATATGTCTCATCTTCGTCGGCCTTTAAGTTTGTTTTTTATTTTATGTTTTGTGGAAAAATATTGACTTTTTCATGTTCAGATTAAGATAACTCGCCAAAAAAGGATCGTAGAAATTTGATTTTTTTCCAGTCTAAGACTACAGACATTTCTCCTTCAAACAAGACCTCATTTGTTTAAAAATAATTTAAAACAGACTAATATTTTTATTAAAATTTAAAACCCACTTTTTCGACAAATTTGTGCGTTTCGACAAATATAAGTTTGATGCTCTCAGATTGATTATGTTACAAAACAAATATTTGCATCATCTGGAAGACGAAAGCTTCCTCATTCATATAAACCTCATTTCAAGTCTCTATCTTAAAATTTCGATTTTTAATTGAATTTTAAAGAAATACTTCAAAAAAATCTTCTCATTCGCTTCCTTCGCAAAAGGACATGAAAGAAGATCCAATTTTTCACCCATACGCGGGCTTCATCCACTTCGCATAAGGGCTACTGACAACAGTAAATGGCTGTTACATTGCCCGAGAATCACCACTATTTATCTCGCTATTAGCCGTAACAAAGGAGCGAGCGTAGCGAGCCTAGGGGCAAAGCCCCTAGTAAAATGAAAAAAAAGGAAAAATCTAAATGTTGAAGAAACCATGTTTTTTGCTGCGTTTTGGCCTGTATTTCTATATTTTATTTTCTTTCTCATAAATTAATTCATTAATTGTAACCTCTATTAACACCTCGGACGCCCACTCGTTAGAGTATCGTCCATTGAAACACCTGAAGACCGGTCGCTACGTAGCAATACCTGAATACGCAGACGAATGTTAATTTCCGCGGTCCGGTGCTTTCCATTGCTGTGGGGCTCGAAGATGCCGGACAAACAGTCCAGATCTGTCATCCACTCAAGGCACTGCAAGCCCCCAATTAATTGTAAAATCGATCTTGAAAACCATAAAGTATAATGTCATACACATCCAAAAAAAATCTTCAAAAAAAGGAAGGGAAATGAAGGGTTCAAAAAAAAATCTTGTTAGAATTGTGAAAACTAAAGGAGAAAACAATTTTAAAATTCTTTAATTAAAAAAAAATTAATTTCTCAATTTTTACCTCCAAAATCATTTTTTTCTTGTTAAAATCAGTTTGTCTAAGTATTATCTGTAGTAATGTGTATACTGTAGCTAAATATGCTTCTTCAAAAATATTCCTTCAAAGGGTACCGAGTCACCTAAAATCGAATTATAAGGTACCCAGTTATACATATTCATTTTATTTTTTCCTTTTGTATATTAGTCATATTTGATGAAAAACGATCTATTTATTAAATATACATTACAGATGCAGTCTAATTTTTGAAAGCAGATATTTTAGTAACGACGAAACTTTGACTTTAAGAAAGAAACCATGTATTTCATGTAAATATGCTTTAAGGTATTATTTACATATGCTTTAAATTATTATTTACATATGCTTTAAGATATTCTAAATCAATGAAAGGGAATAGAGTTCACAAATAATGAAATATGATTATTCCTGATTTTTTGTTTGAAAAAATGTACTGAAATATTTTTAAATTATTCGACAAATCTCTTCTGTTCAAGATTGAGTGAAAATTAGCTTGAACTCTAAACAGGCTTTGAACTAACTCGGGATCAAAATATTGTTATTTATTGATTCACTCTATCATAAAATAGTTCTTAACAATAGCATCAAAAATGTACTGAAATATTTTTTAATTCTTTGATAAACACCGGCATTTCACTTATCAATAAATTGAGGAAACATGTACAAATGACCTCTTAATAACCACAATATTGTTGCTATTAAAAAGTAATTTCTTCCCTTCATTTCAGTATAATATTAAAATTAGCTTTCTCTACATAGGCTATGAATAGTTAATAACTCAACTTGGAGTTTAGAACAACGTTAATAGAAATTTATCATAGAATAAATGACATATTTAATATATGCCATACAACAAAAGGAAAGATAAAAGGGCCTGCGGCTTTTATAAGGGCCTCTTTGTATATAACCCTAGTATGTTAAGACTAAGAACAGGTGCTTCTGTAGCCGGTTATTATCAGCTGTATAACAGGACGTGCTTAAGAACTGATATTTGCCATTGTGCGTATGATTGTGTTTGTTTATGAGTGTGTCTGTTTAGAGTTCTGATAGGAGAAATTCACATTGTACTGAAGGGAATTAATTGCAATGAATATTTGATTGCAATGCATTAAGTGCGGTAACAGTCAACTTTAATGCCACCCGTGTATCGATGCTATTATCTAGTGTAAACTGTTGTTTGCTTAATCGGTGTTAAAGCTTTTAAACAATTTGAAATATTAATTTCTGAGTTAACATTTTCTTTTTTCCGTTTATATCTTAGCCCCATTTTCTTCTAAAAAAGTGTATGAATTTTCGTTGCCTTTTTCGTTGCACTGTTCTGGTGTTTATTTTTATTTAGTTTATTAATGCTCAGAAACCAGATGGATACAGTCAGGGGATTTATAGGTTAAATGTACAAGGTGCGGCCATTAATTTCCAGGACTGACCTAATAACTCCCCAAAATATTACATGAAATGCATACCCATTTAATATGTGTCGAAGTAACTCCCACCTGCCGTAATGCACTTCTGTGCTCGGCAGTATAAGTTTCGAAAGCAATTCGGAAGGCTTTTTAATGTGGACGTCACCGTTTTCTTGATGACTTCGACAGCCTCAAATCTGGTTCCCTTCAGCAAGTTGGCCCAGTATAAGGTCGTGGAGATGCAGCATCCTCCATTCTCTCCAAACTTACCAGTCTTTTTCTTTCTCCAAACTTAGCAGTCTTTTTCTTTCTCCAAACTTAGCAGTCTTTTTCTTTCTCCAAACTTACCAGTCTTTTTCTTTCTCCAAACTTACCAGTCTTTTTCTTTCTCCAAACTTACCAGTCTTTTTCTTTCTCCAAACTTACCAGTCTTTTTCTTTCTCCAACCTTACCAGTTTTTTTCTTTCTCCAAACTTACCAGTATTTTTCTTTCTCCAAACTTACCAGTCTTTTTCTTTCTCCAAACTTAGCAGTCTTTTTCTTTCTCCAAACTTACCAGTCTTTTTCTTTCTCCAAACTTACCAGTCTTTTTCTTTCTCCAAACTTACCAGTCTTTTTCTTTCTCCAAACTTACCAGTCTTTTTCTTTCTCCAAGCTTACCAGTCTTTTTCTTTCTCCAACCTTACCAGTCTTTTTCTTTCTCCAAACTTACCAGTCTTTTTCTTTCTCCAAACTTAGCAGTCTTTTTCTTTCTCCAAACTTAGCAGTCTTTTTCTTTCTCCAAACTTAGCAGTCTTTTTCTTTCTCCAAACTTACCAGTCTTTTTCTTTCTCCAAACCTACCAGTCTTTTTCTTTCTCCAACCTTACCAGTCTTTTTCTTTCTCCAAACTTACCAGTCTTTTTCTTTCTCCAAACTTAGCAGTCTTTTCTTTCTCCAAACTTAGCAGTCTTTTTCTTTCTCCAAATTTAGCAGTCTTTTTCTTTCTCCAAACTTAGCAGTCTTTTTCTTTCTCCAAACTTAGCAGTCTTTTTCTTTCTCCAAACTTACCAGTCTTTTTCTTTCTCCAAACTTACCAGTCTTTTTCTTTCTCCAACCTTACCAGTCTTTTTCTTTCTCCAAACTTACCAGTCTTTTTCTTTCTCCAAACTTACCAGTCTTTTTCTTTCTCCAAACTTAGAAGTCTTTTCTTTCTCCAAACTTAGCAGTCTCTTTTTAGTAGTCTGTTTCTTGTTTCCATAACTAAACGATTTTCTGAAGAGAACAGGATTTGAGGATGCCGAAGCCGTCAAGAAAACGTGACGCCCACATTAAACAGCATTCCGAAAGAGGACTTTAAAAGTTGTTTCCGAAACTTATGCAGCCGAGAACAGAAGTGCATTAAGGCAGGTGTGAGTTACTTCGAAACATATTAAATGGATATGTATTTCATGTAATATTTTTTGAAGTTATTAGATCAGTCCTGGATATTAATGGCTCCACCTTGTAGAACAGATCAGATGTGCACTTTTCATCCTTATTCTCGAAAACGCTGACGCAAGTTTTACGTAAATGCTCGCTATGAATACCTCTATGATACGACTACTAGAGAGCTTCTTTTGATATCACCACCGTTTGGGAAAAATTAAACGCAACTGAGAGCGGAAGAACTGGAATGCTGCCTTGGCACCTAAAACAATCTCATTCTTTACACTATTATTTTCGTGCTTTCTGTGCGCTTCTGGATCCGTTTACCTAACTGAACTCCTTAGATCACTTCAGTGACAGAAAATTCTCTTTTCATTTTTAAACTCCTTTTATACTCTACCTACAAATATCTTTCAGCCCTAAGTTCTTAGAAATCTGTCCTTACTTAGTCTATTCATTTCAGGTAAGTGAGAGAGATACACAGAATTGAAAAAAAGTTTCGACAAAACGGAAAAATTAAGCAAAATCTTGTTAGCATTCAACAAAGAATAAAGAATTGGATGATAATATTTTGAAATTTCAGTGAGTTTTTTTAAAAAATTGATTTGAAATTTTAGGGAGCTATAATGCAATTCTTTCTTTAAAAATTATTCTTTTTCTTCAGACATGAAAGGTCACTTTACCTTAAGACTTCTGTATACTAACCCTATTGGTTTCGCTCGCCGCAACGTTAACCTATGGAAAAAATGTGTCTAACATTTAAAGCTACATAATTTCTATAATTCAATAAAAATGATATTTTCAGATAGCCTGAAAATTCTGCACTTTGCAACAGGATTCATTTTGAAACTTTCATCCACCAAAGGTATTTATGAGCGTTTAAAACACACCATACCAATTTTTTTACCCCAATAATTAAAATTTTAAAATATTATTTGCATTCTTTTTAAAAGGAAAATGCTCCGAGGTGTCAAATTTCTCTCTCTTTCTTACGAACTACAATTTAAAAAATCTTTCAAACCAAGTCGGCAAGTCTTGGACAATTTTTATTCATAGGTTAACATGGAGGTGAGCGAATTCGATAGGGTTAGTACACAGCGGCCTTAATATGGAATTTTTTTACTTATATCCCAAAAAATAAAAAAAAAGTCTTTTATATTTTCATGACTACATTTGTAACTCACTTAATTGAATTTTCTGACTTGAAAAAGCTGGAACTGCAGTCTAAAATAGTAAAGGAGTCGAAATACAGTAACACTTTAAAATATTTATCATAACATATATTTCAGCAACAGTTCCAAGACTAAACTCATACATCAAAGTAGTATTGGGTCTGAAAGTTTTCATCTTAAAGGTAAACATACCTTACACTAGCATAGTTTTCAAAAATAGAGAAAATATATCTAAGAATTAGAACTAAAGTTACAGGTCAAGTCCACTAAATGCCTCAGCACAAAAGCGAAAGTTATAGGTAGGCAAAATTCTCTAAGTCGATGATATAGATCTTAATCGATCACGAAAGAGCAGCAATGCTTCAATATCCTGAAGACTAAAGAAAAATAGAATGAACAAAATAGAAAATGTGAAACATTAGAATAAGCGAACAAATCTTATAATTACATCTGTGAGTTGCGATTAGAATTCTGATGCGAATTAAAAAAAAATCACTTTAATGATGTAGTACAAATATTTGAAACGTTATATTCTTATTTTAATAGATTTGTGATTTACCAATTTAAATTTTAATTGTGCTTCCATTTTAAATAATCATTAATTACTATTCAAAGTATTAGTCAGTTAATATAGTTCATCCTTCCGGAACCCATTAGTTGTTATCGTCCCCTTAGAATTGTAAACTGTCCGCAGAAGCCATTACATCTAATGCTCGCCGCCCTAATTAGTAATCATAATGCCGGATATCCAGTTGCCGTTCTTAATGTTTGTTTATGATACATTATAAAAAGTCTCGAGTTCCTGCTGTGAGATTTACAAACTACGTATCGGTACAATTTTTACAGATGATATTATCAAGTGGCATTATTGAGAAGAGACCTTTACTAATATGGGATTATTATAACTAATGAGCATTTGACATTTATTGAATGTTAATTTCTAGTTAATCTGGATTTCTAATATTTCTAAGCAGTGTACTGTAGCGTACTGGAAATAGGGTCTAATTTTTTCCCGAGACCCCACAAAGGCTTTAAACACAGCTGCGTGTTTTTCAAGGAATGTGTTGTTCGGTTCCACCAGTTCGGAACACGTGGGGGGATTAAAATCCGTTTTCCTCACAGATGCAGCCACTAAAGCTGTCAGCCGATATTCTGCCGGCCCCTCCACCCCTTCTGGAGATCCAGACATTGGAGAGACGCTGTATAAAATCCGAGCGGGATAGACGTGTGTTTGCTAGGCTCCTGTGTTGTTGGGCCGAGAATGAGCCCTGGAGCATGCATTTGTGAATCTGCACGTAAATTAAGTGATTATGTCGGAAGTGTTAATTGTTTAATTCTTTTTGTAAATAAATCTACTTGTTAAGTTTTTGTTTTAAAAAGTTGGCCTTCGTTTGTTAATCAGAACTCTGTCTTTCTTTGGTATGGATCAATAGTTGTGAAATTTCTTCAAAATGCCTCAGAGAGAATAGCAGTACTACTTGTCGTGACGCCACAGTACAAAATTTCTCAAAGGCTTGTTGTCAGGGAGAGGGTCAATATGACAGAGTCTGCTATTGGCTGGCATGGGGTGTGTCCACGAATAAGCAAGACTTAAGTTAAAATATATAAAGTTTATTCAAAACCTCAATAAATGTTAAAAATATTAAAAGCAATAAACTTAGAACATTTGTATAACCAAAATAATCTCACACAAAGACTTCTAACACATGAATCTCACTAGCTCGTGAGTCCGACTGTGTGTGCTGCTAGGGGCACCTTTGCTCTAACTCTAGCGGTATTTATACAAGCAAATAAGATAACATTAACACATTGGAGGCTCAGTGAAGTTATTAATGTAATTTCATAGTTTAGTGGACTGTATTAGTTTCCATTACCAAAAGAAAATATTTAATGGACTTGTTTTAAAGATGCAATTAATCAATCTTCTACATTATTTTAATACAAGTAATATTGGAATTCCTTACTTTTTACCATCATCTGAATAATAGTTGAATAAATCAATACAAAATAAGACTTCAATGCATGTATTCATACGATAAATTAAATAAATGACTTCAGTTTTGCACATAACTTGCATTTTTGACATAAAGAATACATATTCCGACTCAGAGTGTATCACATAAATCATTGACTTCAAAATGTCAATCCTTTACAAAAAGAATAGTAATGCAATCGCATCCAACATAGCGAATAGTCATAATTTTTTCGCATTACTTAGCATCGAATCAACAACAAAAATAAACAAACATTGTGACGCCATCTAGTGAGCAGGAACTTAACGAAAATATAAAATGCAAACAATAAGTGAATAATAATAAAAAAAATTATTATAATGAATTATTAACACATAAAAATAAAAATAATAAGTCTTTTATGAAGACTGAACACACATATTTGCATAACATACACTGGAAAGGAAAAATAATAAACCATGGGGAAAATAAATGAAATAACCCATTTCTCAGATGTATGACGTCACAGTTGCCGTAACGCCATTAGCTGTTAGGTTAGAAGTGCTACATCAGTCATAAACCGTTGCATGAATGTCGGAAAGTAATACAAATAAACTAAATATTATAAACTGAAGTTTAGATAGCCATTTTAGGGTTAATTTGCTTAACACTTGTTTTAAATAGACGAGAAAGATATAACAATATACATGAAACCGGAGTAATATCCCACAATAATTTTAAACGTATGGGCTATTACTCCGGTTTCATACAAATTCTCTTATACAATATCTTTATGCTCTATGTAAAACAAGTCTTATAGAAATTTAGTGCATTGTTTACAGATATTAGAGCCCAGAGAGGTAGGGGATTAACTAGCAATTAACATGAAATAATTTCAAAATAGAAATAACTTTTTATATACCATGTTTCAAATTTCCTGTTAAATCATATAAACTTGGCAATTCTATGTATTAATAAATACTTTTTTTAAAGTTTTTTGATGAATTATCCCATCAACTTGAAAGAAAATGAAGTTATTTGGAAGTTAGCTTTCGTTTAACTTTTCGTTCCAGTTCCAGACGATAGATGGCTGCACCAGTCTGCAAAACAAAATTAACTGAAAATGACTGAAAGTTAATTCAATTCTGCTTATAGATGGATAAAAGTATCAAAAAAATGCATTGTCATCGTGTACTTAGCTATTCTAAAAGTTTCAAATGACTAGCTAGTCGGGAAGTTAGTTAAAAATTGATTGCAAGATTTGTACTAGACAAACACACAAGCACATACACAGAAACAAACAAGAAAGCGAGTTAATAAAAGCATCGAAATAAAATACAAAAATACTTAACAGATTGAAAATCACATTAACTATAAAATCTATACCTATAAATACGGTAAAATCACATTATTAAAATTCATGAACAAGTATATATGCGGCTAATTGGTTCTTTTTTCGGGATTAGACGTTTGGTTTTCGGCAAAACAAGAGACTACAGATTTATTGCATGATTGATTTTTTTCTTATTTTAATTTGCTTGGTAGGATCGGTGTTTAAAGTACATTGTTGTTGTTGTTGTTGTTGCTTCTGCCACTTGACAGACAGCAACATCAGATCAAATCCCGAAGGCTATGGGCGATGAAGGTGCGGCTCCTGTTTTGACTGGCACCACAAGGGTCGGAATCCGACTTGGGTAAGTAACCGGGCCCGTAATTTTTAACCGAGTCAAGAGCGGAACACTTGACCCCGCGCCTCCAGAGGTAAATTTGAGAACTTGGAGGATATTGCAGCCACGCCCTATTTTACGATCCCCGGCCACCATTAGTGAACACGGCAGTGGGTTTGCAGCGACGAGCTACGAACCAGGGACGTTCAGATCACTGGCCCGCTGCTTTTGCCAACTGGGCCACCACGCCGTTGTTTAAAGCACATAGATTTCGCTGAGGAAAAATTGCTTGCTATTCATTACTTTTGCATTTCCCTTTAAACATTTTCGGTTAATTAAAATGTGTGGAAGCGTCTTCAGAAAATATCATATTTTCGTTTTACAAAATGCAAGAGTTCTGCTTTTATCAGCACTTCAATATTCCTGCAGATGTTACAAAGCACAGATGTATTAATTTCTTTATTTCTGATTCTGACTATGTACCAAAAACACTCAGACAATGAGGTGAAAATCACGCTGCAGATAAAAAAAAATAATGGACAGTTATACGAAATCTTTCAGAATATTTATTTTATAAAACCTTCACGTCCCTTTTATCCACGCAGAAAATCTAACAATATTGTTCCTTTTTATACGGGGAATCGCATATTCGGTCGTTTGAAAAGACGATATTCGACTCCAAGTCACATTTCTTAAAATGAGTTTAAGGTAGTTTGAAGCAAAATAGTATTTTTTTTTTGTTCCCTTTCTAGAATCGGATGCATTCGACAACAACTATAATTCAACCGAAATATCATCCATTAAGAAATTGAGATGTTCAGAAATTCTCAGTGTTTTTATTTAAAACAAATATGCCCTGTGTATATAAATATATATTTGCTAACAAAAGGCGCATTGCTTTTCGCATTTAGATCCCCAAAGGCGAAATGTAAACTGATTTTTGCAGAAAATGAGGATATCCATGCAATGCATTCTCGGAATTTATTTAAATAACCTCAAAATCTGTCTATGTGCGCATTTTTTATTATGATGCTGTATGCTTTTAACTATCGTATAAAATTATTTGTCTTCGTTACTAAACATAACTAAAATTTAATAAAAGTTAGGAAATGTTATCGAACATATCCCAGGGCATAAATCATACAGAGTAAGAAATAGTGATACGCCTACGAGATTCAGTCAATCAGAAATATCATTTTTTTCTCAGTTGAAATAAAGTTCCATTTATAATGTATTGAATAAAAGCAACTACAATTTTTTTCCGTGTTTCAGCTTTGAATTCAGCGAAAGACCAAATGGGTTGGTGTTAATTGATAATTATATATATATATATATATATATATATATATATATATATATATATATATATATATATATATATATATATATATATATATATATATATATATATATATATATATATATATATATATATATATATATATATATATATAATTCTCAATTAACACCACTTTATTATGACCACCTGACAGTTTTATGCAAATGAGCTATTGCGTCACAGCGTTGCGTCTACAGGGCGAGATAGCTATAAAAAGGGAATGCAGGACAAGTGAACCATCAACTGCACTGTGATTCTTGCGAAGATATGGGCAAAAAACGTGATTTAACTCAGTTTGAACGCGGGATAATTGTAGGCGCTCAAAGCGTCGGAACCAGTATCAGGAAAACGGCTGCACTTGTGAAGTGCTCGAGAGCAGAAGTTATTAATGTTTACAGAGAGTGGAATACCAAGCAGAAAACCGGGTCTCAACGTCAGGCTTGTAGTCGTCACAGGCTACTGAATGCTCGATCTCAAAGGAGACTTGCAAGAGTTATGAAGTCCAACAGAAGAGCAACAGTACGTCAAATAGCAGGTAATCTTATTCAAGGAGCAACTGCGAACGTCTATGATCGAACTGTTCGCTGTACATTACACCGTATAGGCTATGGAAGCCAACGACCTGTTCGAAATCCTCTACTTCCTGCCTTGAACAAGAGCAGACGTCTCCAGTTCGCAAATGAGCACAAGGATTGGACAGTAGATGACTGGAAAGGGTCATGTGGTCCGAGGAATCGCGTTTTCAGTTACACCATGCAAATGGCAGGTTGCGAATATTCAGAAAACAGCACGAAAGCATACATCCCAACTCCATTGCCACAACACTTCAAGCTGATGGAGGCAATATTATGGATTGGGGGATGTTTTCGGATGCTTTCTTGGCATTGTATGGGTCTTTAATTCTTGTGACACAATGTCTGAATGCCAAAGGATATTTAAGTGTTATCGCAGATCAAGTACATTCTGTTATGTTAATGGGGTATCCTGCTGGGAATGGATACTTCCAGCAGGACAATATTTCTTGTCATAAAGGTGGCATTGTCCTCAGATGCTTCGAAGAGCATAACGGAGAATTTATATTGATTAGTTGGCGTGCACAATCACTAGATCTCAATCCAGTTGAGAATTTGTGGGATGAAATCGAACGGGACATCAGACCGTTGGATCCAGTACCATCAAATCTTAAGGAATTGGAAAGTGCAGTTCATCGGATATGGTCTCAAATTCCTCATACCACCTACTAATACTTCATAGAATCAATGCCAAGAAGAATTCATGCAGTATTGAGGGCAAAAGGTGGTACAACATTGTATTGAGGGGGTGGTCATAATAATTTGGCCGCTCAGTATATATATATATATATTTAGTACACATTGAAGAGCGGACTGTATAACACTAATACACTTTATTAAAAACTTGAACCAGCTACCTTCCTAGGTCACCGGACTTAACCCCATGCGACTTCTTCTTTTGGGGATATGTCAAAGATCTTGTGTTCATACCACCTTTGATTACAAGTTTTCCCGACTTAAACAACGCATTTGTGAGGTTTTGCAAACAGTTAATAGTGAAAAAACGTGTTTGGCAAGAAATGGCATATCGAATTGATATTATACGGGTGACTAAAGGAAATCACATCGAACACCTGTTTAAAAAAATAACGTTTTTCCTTTACAATAACATTTTAATTATAATATTCTGTTTCTAATTACGGAAAATATTAAATTTTGTAATCTGATGATGCTTTCCTCCATATATATATATATATATATATATATATATATATATATATATATATATATATATATATATATATATATATATATATATATAATTAGGTTTTTAATTAGCCTCTCACTTTTAGATGAATTCATACATTATACGTGCATTGAATAGAAATATATTTTATTTATTCAGTTTTTAATAAGCATTTTGTGTAAATAGAAGAAAAAAGATCAAACGCGAGTGAAATGAACAGTTTTAGTAATAAATTGAAAAAGCATATTGGATTAACATACGCTTTTTTAACTTATTTAAAAAAAAACTCTTCATTTCTGATTAACATGGATTTGTAAGATAGAACTCTTCATTTCCAAAAATCATGGAAGAATCAATGACTGAAAAATTGAAATGCGTTCTATTTTGTACAAGACACACAATATTTTCCACTGTACAAAAAGTTGCATTGAGTATGTGATTCAAAAGACGCGGTCAACTTTTGATATCGTAACGTGAGTCTCTCGAATATATTGACACCGACATTTGTAGATTTCTGGGGCCCTTCTGGGTCAGTTTCGAACTGCTGGCGAAATAGGTCTTATTTAAATTTGCTACATTTACTTGATATTTCTAAAGTGATTTAGTTAGTAATTATGTTAAGTAGCTGATCACTTTTTAGAACTATTTACGGATTAGAGCTGTTACATAATTTAACCATATAAATTTTTTAAAATTCAGTTAATAAATAAAAAACGCAAATGACACCCACTGTGTGAATATGCACGTAAAAACCAATGCCTAACTTTAAATCTCTTATCCCTCGAGCTATCTACCGTGAACGAGTGACTACACATGGCAATGATACATGTAACTAACACTTGGGTCTACTTAGATTTACCTGGTTTTAGTTCACTTGATTCCGGCTATATACGTAATTACATCCGTTCAGCGTAGTAAGCCTCCTTAACGCTGTCGTGTACTGACCCTATTTGATTCGTTCACATCAATGGTAACCTATGGAGAAAATGTGTCACAGGTTTTTCCAAGTATTGTATATATATATATATATATATATACCGGGTGGCCATAATTAAACTGACAGTGCTCACAGTGTTCTGTAGCGCGATCTATTTGCGAGAATGACGCCACATTTTGTAGGAAGATTAAACAAGACGGGGGACGAAGGATTCCGCGAAAAAATAAATTAGTTCCAAAAGTCACCGCTAGGGGAATATTTGGCGCTGTGTAATAGAAAATAGAGTGTTAATAAATGCAAATTAATGCGGAATAAAATTACCTTTTATTATGCACATTTTCTTATTTAGTTCAAGTGCAATATGACAAGACTTTTAAAAAAGCGTAAAATCTACATAAACACCGATAAAGTCTCGTGATCTGCAATATCACGTACGCTGAGCAGAAGTTCTTTATCCAAATTTCACGTTACATCCATTGGCACAGTGCCAGCTGCTTGGGTTTTAAAAGGCAATGTGTTACGTTTCGAATCAATCGGATTGAAAGTTTATGTGCAATGTCTCCTTCATTAGTCGAGCGTGCGTTACTGATCAAATTCTTTTACCCCAACCAGTGCAACGCGTCAGCCGCTCTTCGTGCTTTTAGAACGCACAAAAAATGCGTAAAGGTAACGGTCCTGTGTCAGTTAATGGGCTAAAAGCAATGGTTGCGACGATTGAGAAAACAGGTTCTCTGAAGGTTCAGTCAGGCAGAGGACGAAAACCTCTACCACAGGATACAATGGAAGCAGTTGCCACGGCGATTGTAGATAGAGGACCAGACAATATTGCTGCCACCTCTAGCGCTCGTGGATTAGCTCGGAATATGGATATGCCTTACAGTACGGTATGGAAAATCTTACGAAAGATTATCAACTTCTATCCGTACAAGATCAGCCTTGTACAGGAGTTACTGTACCCCGACCATGATAAGCGATTGACTTTTGCTCTCACCTTTCTTGCCAGAATGGAGGTGGATGATGCTTGGCCGTGGAAAATCTTATGGGGAGACGAGGCCCACTTTTACCTGCATGGAACTGTGAATACCCAGAACTGCCGAATTTGGGATGACAAATCACCACATGCAGTCACAGAAATTGCCTTACATTCACCAAAGGTAACTGTTTGGTGTGGGTTCACAGCGGAATTTATCGTAGGTCCATTCTTCTATGAGAACATTACCCCGACAGGACCGGAAACCTGTTCTGTTACCGGAGAGAAATATCGCCACATGTTGAACAGCTTTGTCATTCCGGCACTTCAGCAAAGACATTGCCTGGGGGAAATCATTTTCATGCAAAATGGAGCCCCTCCACACGTTGCTGTACGGGTGCAACAGCTGCTACGACAGAAATTCACAACAGAAAGAGTCATTAGCCGCTACTTTTCAACTGCATGGCCACCTCGGTCGCCTGATCTTACCCCATGCGACTTCTGGCTATGGGGTTACCTTAAGTCCAAGGTCTATTAAGGAGTGGTCCAGGACCTGGCTACGTTGAAGGATAACATATCACGGACTGTACGGGAGATTCCTGCAGACATGTTACTTTCTGCTGTTGTGCATACTGTGCAGAGAATGCAATATGTGGTCCACAACAACGGCAGCCACATTGAACCTCATTTGAATGCAAAATAAAAGGTAATTTCCGTATTGATTTGCATTTGTTAACACTCTATTTTCTATTACACAGCGCCAAATATTCCCCTAGCGGTGACTTTTGGAACTAATATATTTTTTCGCGAAATCCTTCGTCCCCCGTCTTGTTTAATCTTCCTACAAAATGTGGCGTCATTCTCGCAAATAGATCCGCTACAGAACACTGTGAGCACTGTCAGTTTAATTATGGCCACCCGGTATATATATATTGATATATATATATATATATATTGATATATATATATATATATTGATATATATATATATATTGATATATAAATATATTGATATATAGAGAGAAATAAAGGTACGATCCTAATATAAAAAACATGATTTTTTTTAAATCCATTTAAAGTGGATCAGAAGAAATTTTCAAATACCATATATTTAATGCTCAATTTTTTAAAATTTACGCCTTTATTTTAGGCATACTTTTAAATGACTTACTAGAGAAGGGAATCCGATTAAAGGAAAATGAATACTGCTATTGAAGTTTATTTGCAACTGCAATTTTTTTTTGTTTTGTTACGGAGACTAAATTTTGCAAAGGAGATTCGAGGTGAAAATAAAGTTATGCATAAACTGTGTCCTCTTATGGGAAAATCCTATCTACTACTGGTAGTGAAATCGCTTTAATGAGCTAAAGAGAAATTAATACTCTTTAGTCCTGAAGTATTGAAATGGGTGTAATAATAACAGAATATGTAAATTCATTTAGGACTATCAAAAATAAATTCCAAAGCAAACATTCTTTAAAAATTTAAAGATATATTTGCAATCTAGAATGTAAATATACAGTTATGTTCAGTTCTTAAAAAAAATTGTGGGAAAAATATTGCCCTATTTTTTGGGGGGGGGGAGAATAAAACTGTTTCAATGACTAGAAACCTCTGGGACTTGCTATTAATATTTTAGATACATTTAGCTTGTCTGCTGATAAATCTATTGTGGCATATTCGATAAAGATATAAAATGTCATACTGCATTAAATGTGCATTAAATGTTTATCCTCTTTTGAAAAAACAAAATGTAACCTCTTACAGCAGGTAAACTGCTATAATTGAAGGATTTCAAAATTCGAGTACTCAAAGAATGAGATAAATTCCCAAAATAACAATTTACTGGTTCTCATATTGAAGTTCTTACTTTATCTCATTGACTTAGTAAAAACATAATATTTTATTTCCGGATTTTTTTCCTTGCATTTTAAATCTCTGACATTTGGTTTCTAAGAAACACATAATTTTTATTTATAATACTCTCATGGTAGCATTTATACATTTTGAGAAAGAGAGATGATAAAGCGGATACATTACTCCTAATGAATTTCAGCCGCATACTTGAAACATAATTAGTAAAAATAATTTTTTTGAGGAGTTAGAAACTTCCATCGATATAGAGAGTGTCTCATTTATTTTGCAACCCGAGTAAACGCGAAGCAAATGAACAACACGAGTGCACGCGCACACCGTTAGCGCAGGTAGCGGTGTGGAGGGGTGTGCGAGAAACACTATCAACACGCTAGCAAACCGTACTAGACAATTCAGTGCTAAGGAGAACGAAGTGAAAGGTTGTTTTGTGTCATGGTGCTATATGCAGGTCTGGCCTCCGCGCAGTCCAGACCTGTCACCTCCCGATTTCTTCTTGTGGGGGCTGTGTGTTCCGTGAACCGGTGTTCCGTAAATCGCGTGTTCCGTGAAACGGTATCCTCGATTACTGAACTGAAAACTCGCATTACGGAAAAGATAAACGCTATCACACCAAAAACATTACAGAATGTGTCTCGAAACCTCCTCAAACGGGCCCAGATATGTAAAGATGAAGACGGCGGTCACTTCCAACACCTTTTGTAGTCGTTTAAGAACTTCTGTAAAATAAAAATTAATGTTTCTACATTGTTTTTTGGGGGGGTTGCAAAATAAATTAGACACTCTGTATAAGAAAGCTTAGGGTAAAATTTCATAGTATTATTTCTCTAATTACTAGAAAACTGTAAGTAGCAGACATTTACTTTGATCAAATAGGAAACCAGATTTGTTTTATTTTAATGTATTAACTCTGTTTAGGGGATTGCATCGAACCTGTTTCATAAATACAGTAAATTGTACTCCAGATGTTTTTAGGTAAATGAATATCAATTAGAGTAATTAATGGTTGATGAATACACGTCTAGACATGTATGTCAATATGAACATTTTGTTTTTATCTCTTCTAATATTTGACTTCAAAAACTTTCACATAAATGGAATATTTGTTGAAAATATGGAAGACAGAACGATGGATAATATTACAAATAAGTAATTTTACATGCATAAATTTATTTGTTGGTTTTAATCATAAGAGGCTGTGTCTCTTAAGGGAAAAAATTCATAAAGATAATCATTTTGTTTTCCTAGACTTATAATATTTTGTAAAGGTATATAGTTTACAAAATTGTTTTTGTAATAAAAATCGCTTATATTCAAGTTAAATAATCTCTTTGTGTATCATGGATAATTTTTAATGCGTTTTCTTTCGCATCTTAATTTAGTTGAGCCGACAAAAATAAGATTATGGGCTTCATTAAAAAAAAAAGAGTTCCTCACATCATATTGGTACTAGACTGGATTACTGGGCTAAATCCTTATTTTGTAAGATTATTTTTTTATTCCATGCATTTCCTCATACACTAAAAGAAATCACTAGCTAGAATTTCACATAGCAGGCTTCAACTGTTCTTTGCTGACATTTAAAATATGTGTCGAGAATATCAACCAAATTGTGGTGCGTAGTTATTCATAGACACTCCGCATCAACAATGTAATGAAGAGCTTTAAAAAAAAATAAAATGTATATTTTAAGAGAAAATAAAAACTTTGAAAGCTTTGATTCATTATATTTTGTGTTAAAAGGTTGGGGTCGTCTTTAATGCCGACGTAATTATAGGGCAAAGCATTTGTCGGCAATGGCAGCCAATTTACAAAATTTTTATGAGCCTAGAGTGTGTGGGGTCTTTTAGATGCTAGACGGAGATAAGAGAAGGATGGCACCATTGGTGACGTTAAGTTACAATGACTCTTTGTATGTGATTCATTGGAGGGGAGCGTAAGAAAACCACATGGTTTTGCGGTGTTTTGCGGGTGGTCAATCAGCTGTTTGGATCATTGCGTAAGAGGGACGCTTTTGATTAAGAAAGAGGGTAGCAAATGAGAGGTGTTTAGGTGTTGAAATTTAACAAATAAAAAGTCGAGTGTTTCATGAATGGCTGGTGAAATGGTTCCGGAGGCGGGAACGTTTAGGTGATTAAAAATATTGGAAGTGAGTTTGAGAAAAATAAGTTGGAGTCCGTCGGAGTCCAGGAGGCCTTGCCCTGGATCGGCCGAAGAAAAACCTGCCCCTGTTTGATTTCCCCAAAAGTCCGGTCGAATATTCCCGGAGCAAAAATAAAACTAAAGGGGGTTTGATGCGTCGGAACTCGGTTGATCTTTCTCGAGAAAGAAGGCCTGTGGGCAATGAAGACTGATAGCTGATCCCGAATCCGAAATAAAGAGGTGTAGATGAGGAGATTGCCTCCGGTCCGTCTACAGTGGCAAATAACCCTGCGTGGAAGAGTGGCCCATCAAACTAAAGAGAACCTACAGACTCCCAACTGACGTCATGGAAGAGTCCCCTACCACAGTCATCACATAACCCGAAGGTTGCCCTCAACTAAAAGACGTGAGTGTTTCTATTGATTTTGTTTAGTTCGTTCATTTTGTTTAGCACGTTTGCTATTGATAGTTAGTGTGAGTGTTACGTATTTGAAAATATCGTGTATTTAATTTCGATAGGAGCTTTTAGAATTTTGCGTAGTTCGTATTTACTTTTCCGGAATCAGAAAGTCAAACTAAATCGAACCCTGTTTCATTTGCTCGTGGTTGTGATAGTGAGCAGAGCAGCTATGATGTTAATTAAAATTTGATGAGATGAGATGTAAATATTAGGACAGTGTAAATTAATAAGTTTTTTTTTGCTTTAAAACCTTATTTCAGTAATTATTTATCTGCTGTGTGTTTTAATGTGGAGCAAAGTTGATGTAGCAGATCCAACTGGTTTGAAAATGTGTTTGTTAATTGCTAATTGCGTCCAGAGCCTTGGGTAACAAAATAAATAATTATAACACAACGCACCCAAATACCCCTTGTCTTAAGATAGATAATCTTTGTACTACCACCAAATAATCATGCCCTATAAATAAAATGGACGAGCAATACGACAAACAACCCTTAACTTAACATAACTTAAACTTACATACAAGATACGTAAAAGTGAAGGGAGAAGGATTTCTTGGGAAAAGGATTAGAAGAAAAATAATCGGCTAAAGAGATAGATGGAATTGAAAGTTGAGCTTTTACATTTCTTTTACCCGACTACTTGGTGGGCTTGCGGTGCCTTGAGTGGATGACAGATCTGTACTGTTTGTCCGGCATCCCCGGGCCCTACATGAATGAAAAATGTCACCGAACTTGGGAAAGTAACCCTCGGCTGCTTGTTCAGGTATTTACTTTTCAAAATGCAAATATTGGCAGACACCGAAATTATCCAAACTTTGTAATTTGGCTAATGTATGTAGTTTTTCGTAAGCGCATATTTTAAAAAATTCGTAGAATAAAAATTTTGGCAAAATACGGTAGGAATTTTTTCGACCAATGGCTGTAATTAAATATAGACTCGCGCATCATTCTGCTTGTCTCTTCTAGCTTCCGGACAAAATGCAACCTCTTGCAGCACTAAGATCCGAGGAAGATGGTACAACCTTAGAATTACCTGGCATTTTTTGATAATCCGAACGTTTACGCCGACTCATCTAAAGACAAATGGTAAAATCTGGCTGTAAACAGAAGTCACTGCGTGGAGTCCCGAACATTCAAATTAATTCAGGGTAAAAACGTTCCTTGGTAAGGTAAAAGTTTGAGTATGCAGAGAAATAACCTCTGAGTGTAGCAAACGCTTTATCGAGCTTGAGAACAGACACATGGATGGCAAGGTCAAAAGGAAGAAAAGAAAAAATGGCATGGAACACTGAGTTAAAGGATTTTCATTGATAAAAAGGCATTTGAAAAAGCAACCATAAATTCGAAGGTTTTATTCTTTTCGGTTGTGCAATGCTCGATAACCCATAAAAAGAGTTAAATCTACACCCATGGCCTGTGGTTAGGTTTAAGATGCCTTGTTCAGTTCTTACAACCGTGATCCGTCTTGAAATGAAGATAAGCATTTTCATCGAATCTATATTAGCACGTTTGTTCTGCCCAACCGCGAACAGTGTGAATTCTGGCTTAAGAGGACAGTGAACCTTCAAACCTAACTTTTTTTGTTTTGAATGGATTTTCTTGAAATTTCAATATGTGATTAGTACTATAGACATGTAAAAGTGGTTAAAATTTAAAGATGAAATATTAATAATTTATGAATTATTAATTATTAATTTCATCAAAAATTAGCTTAATTAAAAATGTTCCATGTGCATTTCTTTTGCATATAATATGGCATTTTTTATTTACAGGATAATTTATAGAACTAAAATTGAAAGTTATAGTTTATTATAAGCATTCATTAAAAATATGAAGGGAGAAAAATAATAACATTGAAAACACCCTTTTTATTACGCAAAATACCTATAAATTATCTTTTCAAGTACAAAATTCTGTGCTACGAAGCATAATTTTTTTCAGTACGATTTATTTGATATACAGTTAAGCATATAAAACTTAAATTTCAAAGCAATACGGTAATTAGAAATGCACCTGGAGAAGTTTGACTATTCGTATAACATGAAAATTTCATTTTGAGAAAAACACATTTAAAGTTATTGCTATTAGTAACCACATAATATCTAAATTAAATACAAATGCCTATAACTAGGAAAGTAATCACATAAATAAAAAATTATTTTTGCAACACATTCTTACTCGTCCGTAGTTTCACAATTCAATAAAATAAAAAAACCGCAATTTCGAACAAATTTCACAATTTTGAAAGTCCACTGTCCCCTTAAGCGGTGCTACGTATGCTTTCTGCGTTTCGCCAGCACGGAATGATCACACATTTTGCTCTTAGTAATAGATAACTTTTGATCCGTTCATCTGCATATTACTTTGTAATGTCAGACTTCGTCACTTATTAAAAATCAAACGACTATGTTTCTGCCTTTCTTCGAATTTATAGAATTACATAGGGTCCACTAAATTAAGATAATTAGATCATACCCAACAATGCCTATTCTTCAAGAAGTCACTGAAATAACTGAGATATGCCCTATACAGTTCATGGCCCAGTGCAGTGTTTTTTGTTTCAAATAATAAAACATAAATGCCATTTTTTTATTTAGCGCTTTCATCTATCAGAGTTACGAAGTTTTTAAAAATTATTTTACAGGAAATTGCTTAAAATATTAAGAGTGGATGAAAAAAATACCACTGAGGAAATCCAGTGCTTTATAATACTATCACGATAAATCGATGCAAATCTCAGTTATTTGAATAACTGATCCAAAAAATAGACGAATACACAAATGGCACGCTATACAGGGTTTCCTTTTTATATTTTTTGAGGAAAAAGGAGTATCGTGTTTATAAAAATATTTAACAGATCTCTTGTGTCTAAACATGAGCATGCTGCCGCAGATCAACAGTAAAAAATGTCAAAGTTAACTTTGAGAAAATTGTAAGTTTTTTATTAAATTTAGCATACTTTATCAATATTAAGAGATGTACTGTCATATTCCGTCCTTTATAACCTGATATTTTCTAAAATTTTAAATCTCGTTAAATATATCCAATTACACTTAGAGAACCCTTCCATGTGGCTTTTTTATTTACAATAAATAAGTGCTAGAGAAAATGAAGTATCAAATAATCCAATGGTCATTATAATTACGACACAATTGTAAAAAAAAAAACTCTTACAATTCATAAAAAAGATACTTTTTGATTCAGCAGATATTGTTCAATTATTTTATCTTAATTAAACTTCAAAAATATTAAATGATAAGTAAAGTGACTTTTCTAACTCATGAATTAATATCCAGATATTTGTATCAATCTTTAATTTATTTTAGTGTTGTGTGTAATATATTCCCTTGACATCAAATTTCCATCCAGCCGTGTTCTAAAAATAAGCGTAAAACATAAAAGTTTATTTCAAACAGAACTAACTGCCTTTTGATTAAAAAAGATAAACATAAGTTTTAATTTCTCTAAGCATTTTTACTGCTAACACTGCATAAGGCTTATCCTGCACACAAAAAGTTTCATCGGTTTCAGTGATTAAACCAAACTTATTAAATTTACTTCCAATTTGAATCTTTTGTGCGAGCAGCGACATTCTTTCACTTAAGATTACATTATGGGTAAATAAATGTTATTTTTTAGAATAATTAAATGTTATTCACATTTGTTATTAAAGCTGAAAATTGTAATGCCCCCCATTCTTTCTTAGATTTGTTAGAACTAATTAAAGAATGCCAATATTTACTTTGTTCTTTCATAATAGAGTGAGTTTCATTACTTAATGATTCTCAATGCATTGCAGGCACTTTCAAAGTTGTAGAGCAGGTTTTAAATCGGAATGAAGTGTTGCAGAGCATTTTAATTAAAATTCTAATTTAAATTAATTAAGAAGGGGAATATTAAATCACAGACGTGATTCTCTTGGCACAAGTGTTTGTTATCTTGCCGAAGAAAACATTAAATGAATTATAATTACACAAGAAGTGGAAAATACTCATGTTTCGTTTGAAACATGAGTTGTTTTTAACTTTGAAAGATTTAAATCATTGTTTATCATGTTATTCTTTTAATGCAGGAAAATACAAATATCCGATACTTTTAGTAAAAATTACTTTCGTTTCGGATATATTTTAGAAATAAATTTCCTATTTCTTGGCCGATGAAAAAATTTTCCCATATTTTATCTGTCAATGAAAATGCTTTTTTTTGTGTATAAAAGAAATTCTGTCATTGTTGCAGTTTACGGGTATAGTGTCTTTTATCTGTGCTTTTTCTAAGTACAGTTTTTATGCTTCCAGCTTCTTTCATATACACCAGTTCAATGAAGAGCAATGTTATAAACTATATTCATGTTGTGATTAAGATCGTTAAGTGCAAATATGCGAACGGAATGTTGAGACACGAAATATTTTCTAAGTAACATCTTAATATACTTCAGCATACACTTAATCGTTTAATACACTATCAAATAAGTTTTATGTAAAACATTTCTTTTAAGAATATATCTATGGTGTCCGGTATAAAGGGCTTAAGTCAAAAACAGTCATTTAAATATACACTGCTGGCCACTGTAAATGCAACACCCTGAAGGAAACATGCAAATAACATGAAATTTACAACATGCATTAGCGGAGGTGAGATATGCAAATGATTAGAATTTCAACGTAGACGCACATCACGCGCGCCTGTGGCGCCACTTCAAAGCGCTATTTAATGTTTGGAGATTTCGACGATTTCAAGTTCGGCAATTGTGTTTTTCTTGTGGTTTTTTCAAAAAAACGATCAATTATGCCTCCAAAGTCTCTTTGAATCAATGCCGAGGCGTGTGGCAGCGGTGATCTCCAACAATGGCGGCTACTCTGGCTACTGATTTTGGCAGGAACCACACTTCACAGAAGTCTATAAATTTAATCATTTGATACTTGGTCAACATGTTATCTACAAAATAAATTTTGTTGTGATATCTCTTGTCTTTCTTGGTGTTGCAATTTGGGTGGCCAGCAGTTTACCAAGTTATTGGCTTTTATAACAATCGTAGAACTAGAATTTCCGACTTGAGTCTTTTGTATAAAGAATGTACTTCTGTATACAAAATTGATAGACTTAAGACTTTTATACAAGTCAAAAGATTTTTTTTTATCAATACTAACAAATATCTAAAAATTACTTTTTGTTACTTAAACCCTTTATACTGGGCACCATAGATATGTTATCTCTATTATTGTGTAAAAATATACATTAGACTGCTGTCTATTAAATGCAGTCACTACAGAAATATTTTTTTTTTGTGAACAGCGCAACTTAACAAAATATGTAGCACTTCTAGCACCCTCTTTGCAACATCAAATTAATTTTGTACTACTTCTAAATAGTAATCACAAAAGCAGATAATTATTATTACGCAAAAATTTTAGTTTATATATTGATAGACCACGTGTCGAATCATCGAGACTGCCTAAGTTTCAGAAATGTTTTATGTGCCTAATTATCTAATCTTGACAGTTTTATTTATTAACTATTACTTAGTTAATAACATTAACTAACTCTTACGAAAAACTGACGGATAAAATTTCAAGGCACAGTTTTATAGACATATAAAATTTTAAGTAAAATAAAATATTTCAATTTTTTATTATACTATTTTCAAATTTTCATATTTATTTGAAAAAAGTGCGGATCACCGTGAAATCATGTACGAGAGCTGTATTGATCGTTAATAAATAAAACAGTACGAAATAATCCATTCAAAATGTGTCTGTAAGCTCTACGTAATACCACACCAGTTGCTATCTCGACAGCATTCATCTCTGTAATCTTTTTAATCCTTAATTTTTAAGGATAGAATAAAAGACTACTTTTTAAAATCCATAATGGGTTCTTTTACTGAGAATCTTCGATCTAAAAAGGCTGCTTTAACTTCCGGAACAAGTCAGATTCATGGTAGTCATGACACTTGAATTAGAGTGGATGGTCAATGATCTTCCCAACTCCTTTTCTGCGGAAGTGTTGGTAACACACTTGCCGTATGTCAACGAGCGCAGGTCTAAAAGAATCAGCTTTACTTGCAAAATTATGTGTTTTTGTTCTGAGAGGAGAAAAAATTACATTTTTACGTGGAGCAGAAGAGGATATTGAAGACTACCTTTAAGCAAGCAAGACAACTGGTCAAATGTTTGATAGACGTGGACTAACCTGATTTATGAAGTCTACGGTAAGAAAATCTGCTTAAAAGAAGTTTTTTTTTTAATTACATATTTACGTGGAGCAGAAGAGGGTATTGAAGACTACCTGTAAGCAAACAAGAAAACTGGTCAAATGTTTGATAGAAGTGGACTAACCTGATTTATGAAGTCAACGGTAAGAAAATCTGCTTAAAAGAAGTTTTTATTTTAAATGCACAGGCACTTGTCACGAAGACATTCACCTATAATTCAACGCAGTTTTGCTAGCCATTTTATTATGGCGGTGCTATATAGGCAGACTAGGATTGCCTCCTATGAAGGGACGACGCAAACGGAGGCGTTTTAGTGGCGCTTCGCCAGGATTCGATCTGAGCACCCTCAGCACCGAAAACGACCTCGCTGTACCACAAGGCCGCAAAGGCCCGCTTCAAAGAAGTAAAACAGTTTGTTAAGAAGGTGTGTCAGACCTTAAATTTGTGATATATGTCACGTATAAATTCTTAACTTCAGTGCTGAGACCAACTATTTTAATGCTAACGGAAATATATATGACAGCGATTTGGCTTATGCTCATATGTTGTAGGGATTGAATTATACAAAATAGACAAATGCATCTGTCTGCAGTGTTACCACCAGAAAAGGGTACAAATTCAGGACGACGCATTCCTTATGGAAGTTATAGTACATATAAAAATAATTTTTGCTTCCAATATTACTACTTTCATGCACAAAAGTTCGTCACCCTTTTGTGTAGGGAAAAGTTTGACAGATGCTTATCTCTTTTATATATATTGCATTATTTTATTCTTATATTGCATTATTTTATTTTTGAATTTGGGATTTCACAACGCCAAACTTCACTTCTAATGTATGTTGAGACCAGTGGTATTATTCTCAGGGATCATAATAATAACGTCACGTGAGTTACAGGAAAAGGCCAGGACACCCTATTAAATCAAGTAGCTTACCTTAATAATGTTTAACTCATATAGCAATAATACTTTTCACTTAAACCAGTGAGCATTATTGCGGACCGAGTTCTTGGTTTCAAAGGAACAGACAAGTGTCGAAAAGGAGCTACGTTTCACCATGATATGGGTACGTTCCTCAATGAAATTGAAAGGTACATTACCCTCCAGTTACTAGCCAATATTGATACTAACAAAGTATTTTACCATTTTCTTTAAATTTGTTTTAAAATTGTCCATCTGGGTCAAAGCCCAAATAATAATACTGAACATATTACTAGATAGCTGGTCTATAATTACACAGACTGAAGCCATGCAAAAATAGTTACAGGTAAAAAAGTATGTAAAAAATTGCGCAGAAGAAATTCCTGTGGAAATCCGACGTTTCCAAACTTTATTTCTTAGTGTATAAGACCCCGTGCATGTTTGAATTTGTGTATTCACCGGAAGAATTTACAGAGAAATAAATTTATTTTGTGTGAACTTTTTGAATAGATATTATTCAATCCTAATGAATGTAGGTAAACGAAGCAATATATATATATATATATATATATATATATATATATATTGCATTATTTTATTTTTATTTTTGAATTTGGGATTTCACAACGTCAAACTTCACTTCTAATGTATGTTGAGACCAGTTTTATACTCAGGGATCATAATAACGTCATGTGAGTTACAGGAAAATGCCATGGCACCCTATTAAATCAAGTAGCTTACCATAATAATGTTTAACTCATATTGCAGTAATACTTTTCACTTCAACCAGTGAGCGTTATATATATATATATGTATACATGTGCCTTCTGTGTGTGTTCATAGCAAATGCAAGAATCTTTTCAAATATACGTTAAAATTATGCATGACAATAAAAAAAAAGATTAATTAACTATCCCCACTGCAGAGATAATTATTCTCGGTGAAAAGTCTTTTAAAGTACCAATGCAACAAACATTAAAATTTCTCTTCTGTGTTGAATAAAGAGCTAATATATCCATTTATTATGGTTGCTATAAGAAATAAGCTTAACGTAATACAGCGGTTAAAGGAACACTTATTTTTACGAGGATTTTTAAATAGCGCTCTGTATTGCAGAGATTAATGATGCAACTCTTTATTTTTGGAAATTCTTCTTTATCCTTTAAGAAAGTGCTTTCCTCATTTTAAATAAAGTCGTAATTAATATTAATGAATGTAAGAAATGATAAATTAAATAAGGATATTTTCTCATAGACTACCGCGTTAAATTGAGAAGAAAAGTTAGACAAGATAAATATACTGTGAGCAATTTTAATTAAGCTGTAGAACATTAGTTTCATAGTGTTAAGCAATATTTTAACACGATGTTAAAGTAATGCAGCGTTTAATATTTTAATAAAAAAATAATTAAGTGTATAATGCTTCATGATATCAATTGCGAATTTATTATTGCTTATTTTCCTGATTTCGTTAATTATAAAATATGATGTTAATTATTAGTATTAATAATCAAATAGGGCATGAGATAGCTTAGTGTAAGATTGGCGTTAGCTTTGGAATTGGAGGTGTTCGGTTCGATTCCGGTTGACGCCATTAGTTACTGTTGTAACTAGGCTGGATATAGGCACGCTAAAAACGTTTAGTGGAAAGTCCTATGAAATAGTAAGGGTGGGAGAAGGTACGATTCTCCTAGATGTCGCCCCTGGGGATGCTCGGTCGAAATTGAGACAGCATCAGGGGAGGGGGAGTTGGTTCACATTTACGGTGTCCCCATTGAAAAAAAAAAGTTTCTCGAGAATTCTTAAGGGGACATTGGACCATGAAAAACTTTTTTTTTTATTTATTAACCAATTGCTATGAAATTTTGTATACTTATACAGTGTTGTTTAGAGATGGAAATTCTAAATTAAAAAAATATCAGAATGTAATTGATTACGATATTAATTAAAATCAGTTTGTTAATTGATCTATTTAAAAATGCTCCATGTTCATTAATTTTTGTCCCAGATATCTAATTTTCTCTCTTAAGCAAGCTTTATATAGTTATAATAAAAGTTAGTAGTAATATTTGATTTACAGTCATATTTATAAAAAATAGAAAAGAAATTGATAAAAATAGGTCATTTTATGCAAAATTTTATCAATTTTTTTTTATTGTAAACATTTTAAGTTGTTTTAAAATAGTACGATGAATAGATTACTAAGTTTTATTCTAACATATATAAATAATCATTTTATGAAATTTTATGAAAATTTAAGAAAAATTATGACGCATGCAACATTTTGTATTTACCGAAACGACATGAAAACTTGTTTTGAGAAAATGGCGTTTAAAGTTTTAATTTGACTAACATTTCCATTGTTTACGTTTGAAAAAAATACTTATAACTCGGTTAATAATGGTCGGATCAACATACGTTTTCTTAATTTAAAGCTGATGAGTTGCGGAATCATTTTCTGAAAGAAAAAAATCGTTTTGGGGACATATTTTTGTCAATCTGAAGTTCCATTGTCGTCTTAATGGACAAGGGCCCCGCATAGGAAGAAAATTAAATAAACTAAATTTAAAAAAGAAATAGATAAATCTAAAATTGTTTTAAAGCAATATGCAAATTTTATTGTACTTACGCTGATTTAATGAACATATTTTCCTCATAATTCTTCAACATTAAAGCTGGGAAAGACAATTTTAGTTTAGCTTTGCCTGTAGGAAGATCATTGCTTCAATTAATTTATCACATTTGCACAATAACAATTTGCGAGTCACATGCAATACCTTTTCCCTCAGCGTATCCTTATCAGTGTATAATTCAATTATAATACTTATACAGTGTATTGAAATTTATATTCGTTTGTTAAATACTCTATCGTCCAACCCAAATGAATGGAATCCTTAATACACAACCATAACCGAAAGAAAAATTTTGCGAGAAACGAGAAATATTATTATGACATCATAAATGGCAATTATGTCACAAACATGATCCGACCAGAAAAATCACATGTAATAAGCTGGAAATAATCTCTTTTGCACTCATTACTCGTGTAGAAGAGAGGTGAAAAGGCTTAAATGTTAATCTAAATCTAAATAGTTCTATTTACGTTTGTCAAGTCATTTCAGTGTAACGTGTTTATGTGTATTTAATAAATCAGACTACAAACTAAGCCACTGAGTTTCCAACTAAGAGTAATCATTTATTAGAATGTCATCAATGATTCGTATTTGGTCAATATTTAATATGCTTAAACACTTTGAGCGCCTGTGTGTACTACATTGTTATAGAGTGTAGATAAAATTTACATATTTTAGAAAAACAATTTGAAAGGAAAATGCTTTGGAAAATAAATTTCCCTTGAAACATTTTGCGTAAATATTTTAATGAAAATATTTTTAAAAAAAGGAAAATATTATCGATTCTTTAGCAGATAGACATAGAAAGTAGTCAAACAGCACAACCCACATATATTTGCTAAAATTTAAAAAAAAATTCCAGCTAATTTAGTTTGTTTCCGGACTACACTTTGGCAAAGATATGCATATGTTTCTTCTATTAGTGATAGCGGGAAAGTAAGCATTATTGTTTGTATAAAAAGAAGGATGCCGAAAAGACAGCAATTCAGTAACTTTATTAAGCCTAAAATTTACCAGAACTTCTTCATAGCAACTGGGTCAAACACTACTCTTTCACTTAACAATTCATGGTAAGTCAAGCCATAGCTAATTAAACTTTTTCTTGACAACTGTTGGTCCTATTTCTATATCTTAATGATTGTAGTTTATAAGTACAATTGTCTGTTTGCATGTTCTCTGAGGAGATTGCTTCCAATGGATATGCTCTTATATTTCATTTTACTAAGCTAAACAATTAACCCTTCTCCAAAACTGGATACTACCCTTCTCGTAGCTTTAGGGCAGTAACTCCACCATTTCTATCTTAACTCCACATTTCACCTATCTTAACACCCTCCCGTCGCTTAACTCCACCGTTTCTATCTTATATAGTATCTCTTTTTGAGACTGGATAATCCTACACCTGGAATTATTAGGTATTTGAAGCTTCCTTTTCGGTACCTTTTTATTTTATTTTTTAACTATTTTTATTCTACGCCATTTGGAAGATGTTTGAAAGGAAAATGCTTTGGAAAATAAATTTCCCTTGAAACATTTTGTGTAAATATCTTAATGAAAATATTTTAAAAAAAGGAAAATATTATCGATTCTTTAGCAGATAGACATAGAAAGTAGTCAATCAGCACAACCCACATATATTTGCTAAAATTTATAAAAAAAAAAATCCAGGTAATTTAGTTTGTTTCCGGACAACACTTTGGCAAAGATATGCATATGTTTGTTCTATTAGTAATAGCGGAAAAGTAAGCATTATTGTTTGTATAAAAAGAAGGACGCCGAAAAGACAGCTCTCTTTTCTACGTTTTTCTGTTATTCTACGTCATTTGGAAGATGCTTTAAAGACTACACTGATTTTAACATGCAACCTCTTAATGAGTTATGATTAGGTGAACATTTTTGGAATAAAAAGAATAATCACAAGGCGTTTCCATTTAACCAGTCCGGGAAATTTTAGTTCGTTTGGTGTAAATCCTCAAAATATCAACGATCATGTAAACTTCACTCGGAGCAATTCACTCTTCCATGGTTTATTCTCCCATGGTTTATTCCCATGGTTTACTCTCGGTTTCCATGGTTTAATCTCCAGCCTGTCAATTGTTAACAGCTGGAGGAAAACGATAAAAAAATGGAGAGATTGAGTTAGTAAATAAAAAGGAGATGTGTATTTGTAATTTGATAGGACAAAAAAATAATATCGGTTCCCGGGGTGTTTTTCCCCTAAAAAATGTATCCAGAAACAAAAGCGAAATGACTTTTAAAATAAGGGTCGTTGAAACTAAGTGCACTGTTTATTGCAGACCGAGTTCTTGGTTCCTAAGGAACAAACAAGTGTCGGAAAGGAGCTACGTTTCAGCATGATCTGGGTACGTACCTCAATTAAATTTAAAGGTACATTTACCCTCAAGTTAATAGCCCGTATTGATGCTAACAAAGTATTTTAACTTTTTCTTTAAATTTTATTATAATTGTCCATCTGGGTTAAATCCCAAATAATAATACTGAACATATCACTCGATAGCGGGTCTATAATTACACAGACTGAAGCCCTGAAAAAACGCTTCAGGTACAAAAGTGTGTGGAAATTTGCGCAGAAGAAATTCCTATGGAAATCCGACGTTTCCAAACTTTATTTCCTAGTGTATAAGACCCCGTGCATTTTCATAGCATTTTTAAAGGGTTTTTTGTTTAAAGGCGTAAGGTAATATTTTTGAGGCGAGATTTCCTCACTATAGGGAAAATTAAAATAGATAGATCTCTAGTGGTAGTTTGATAGTGTGAAATAAATAATTCTAAAATATCCACTTATGTTTATATTTATTCTAGGAGCTTCGTTTTGGAAAGAAACTATTCGAAACTTAATAATTTAATTCCTAGGAAAAAATAATACTTAAAAAAAAGAATGTTTACACCTTGCTGTTAAGAACCTTTAAAATTAAATATATAAGATATTTAACCATTTTTCTTTTTTTTAAATTTATTTTAATGTATTTAATGAGCATAACTTTAAAGATAATATTTGTTTATATGCTACCGTATTCACTTTTTAAGCGGACAGTTATTCATCATTTGCGGCTCTTTTCAAATTTAACATTTGAATGGTACCCAATACATGTGATTTGTAAATTTCTCTATTTCTGATAGTATCTCTTCTTGAAGATGGTCTTTATTTTAAAAGATCTGGATAAATATCAAAAGTCCTTTTTTATGAAATTTTTGTGAAGCATATTGTAGCTGTCAAATGAGTCATAATTCTGAGGCGAAACATAATTTTGATATCGCATCTGTATGTTGTTTTTAATCATCCTCCTGTAAGTGACAACAAAGCCTTGATTTGTAAACATGTATCTAATAAAAATTTCATGAAATGTCATGAATTTTGAAGGCTTGTTTTCAAAGTTTTAAACACTTTTTTTTAAATATTGCTATGACTACTGTGAGAGAACTTTAGTAGTTTGTTCTGCATAGTATCTAATTTGATTTTGAATAGAAGCTCAAAATTTCAAATTTAGGAAAAGAGTCTCATCGCTGCAAAGACAATGAATTATAAATATTTTTAGCAAAAACAACTGCACTTTATTTTAAGTTTTGACTGTTTTTCCTATTTTCATTGTAATTATTTCAGGGATGGCAGGTACAAACATCACTGAAGTTATATTAAAATATTTTCTAAGTATTGGATATTTTTTTGTCTTTATACCTGTATGCTAAAAAAATGTTATAAAATGACTTATACAAAAGTATTAAACTTCAATTTTTCTAATTCTTAAAATTTTTAATTTTTAATAGAAAATCAAATCGTTTTACCTGTCAAACAGTTTGGACGTAACATTCTTAGTGAATGAGTGTTTTAAACTGGATAATCATTGTACTTTGATAGACAACAAAATTAGATAAAAATACAGATAATAAAACTATTTTAAAAAAACAGCCAAACGGATTCAATTGACTGGACTATTAAACTCAACACATGTTGCGAAATTTGAATAGATATTAACATTTGAATGCATTTTATAAGCATTTGATTATGAAAACATTAAATGTATAAACTTATTGTGGATCACTTTTTAACATGAAATAGTAATAAATATCATAAAATACGATCATAAAATAATATAAATATATTAAAAATATCAGTTTAACCATAAAAATTATATCTGTCTGTTATCGGTTATCCACAATAGATTTAACGGTAGTTAAACTTTTTGCATTTTATTATGTTTGACAGATATATAGAGGATAAAATTTTCATAAACATTAATGAAAATAACCTATACAAGTCCAAAAACATTATTACCAACAAAGCAAGGGGTCATTTTTTTCCAACTAAAGATAGTTATAATAAAATTGCAGAATACCTAATATTCTAAATTACACTGTAAATGAGTATAGGAGTAGTGGTAGTGATTAATTTATTATCCTTCTCACTTTAATAAATATTTAAGTGGATATAAAAAGCACGATATTCACAACTGACGAAGTAGGTAATTCCTAAGTGCAGGCAATCTGTTATTTTCTTTTCCCTGAACTAAATTATATGCACATAACCCTACTATATAAAGGAGAAAAATGCAGAAAGTATATGTATTAAAAGTCATTGAGTACGTAAAAACAAGGTAGTAGATATAGATAAAATAAGTTCTGTCTAATAAACGTTAAATTAATATTAAAAGATGTATAAAATAATTAACAAGCTGGTTTATAAGTTAATATTTGAACACGTTTTGAGATAATATATGAATTAAAAATTTTTGTATTAAATTATATCATAATAATTTATTTAAATGAATTAAACGTTACGCACATAAGATGAGAGATGCAAAAAGGCTTTAAAGAAAATTGTTTAGCATTTGGGGAAATTTAATTACTTTGCAATGTAACATTTTATGAAAGAATATAAAAGCGAATTTAGAATTTTTAAAGCTTGTATCGTTCCGTAAGCTTCGTATTTTCAACAGCGTTGATACTTCTGTAATTTATGCGATAATTAAACTGTTTACTCAAAGTTAGAAATTTTCTGGGCAGTTTTGATGAGCTTGTTATTTTAAAGCGATACAAAATTGACAGGTATAAAACAGCATACTGCTTTGTACACACACACAATTCTCCACTCAAGTTTTCATTATTATTTCACTCTAAAGTGAGAGTTTTATTGGGTAACGACGTTCATGTCGGCATGTCAGTTGTTTTTGATAACGAAAGTATATTTTATTTGTTATAAGTATTGTACGTAGCTAAAATACGTAGTTTATTAATAAAACAGCTATCATTTGTTTAATTTTTCCTCAGCAGTTGTAAACTTTTCTGATGTCTGATGGTGTACATGAAAAAATGAATAGTATTGTAAAATATGTAGAGCTTAAAAAACTTTGGAAACATAATGATACAGTTGCTACGTTGCGCTTTGTGACTAGATATAATCAGATGTTTATTACATTGAATTTAACAATGCAAGTGAGTTTCCTGCTGCGATTGAGTAGCAAATTTATATATAGTGCTAACAACAATTTTCGTACATCTGTGACAACGGGACATTTTATTTTGTTTTTATGGCATTTTTTTATTTGTATATTTTATGTTACATGTTTTTTTGAATTTTTTGTGATAACCCCCAGTGCCTATTCATGTATTTAAGAATAAAATGAATGGTTCTAGAGTTCTTAGGGCTAAACCTATATTTTGCTTTTGAAGAGGCATTTTACCAACAGCCTATTTCTCATGTGATTAGAGCTTTAGAATTTTTCACTAAAACTGGAATTGGAGCTGTGCGAAAAGATGTCTTAATCACACCAATTACCCTGGGTTAACCTGGTTAGAAAATATCCATACTCATCGCAAATTTCTGGTTAATTAAGTTGTCCAGATAAATACATAGCCGTAAGAAATTAAATTAGTTACCAATGTAGCCTCGTGTCAGTTTTTTGGAGTTTAAAGAGAATATACTTAATTAGATGCGGTAATTTAAATATATCAAGATTGGAAATTGTAAATACATATTTATAGTTTACCGTGGTACTATGAGTATAGTTTTTGGTGTTGGGTCACTGACTTTGGTCACGAAATTTATGCAGTGCTGGTCCAGCGGTAAAAAAAAAAACCACATATATTTTACAAAATAGTCATTCTTACTTTTAAATTAATCAACAGTTTCCATTACAAAAAAAAAACTACGCAATTTTCCCTCGCATATGGGAAGTAATACAATAGGGTTATTTTTTCTTTCAACTAATCTTACATAATCATTTCTACCACCAATTGTGAGACTACCTAGAAAATAATGGCGTTGAAATTTTGCTAATCCATTTTCACAGAATAAGATTTACTTTTTAAAATAGCGGTTTATATTAACTTGTTATTAACAATTAACTCAAAAGGTATATCTTTTAATAATTATTTATGGTCACGAGACTCGGTAGTGTGATCATAACATAACCTAGAGGTAGAATGATAGAGTATAACAGTATAAGGCCTGAAGTTAAGAGGTAGTGTTGAAAATAAAACCTAAATTTGTACGATAATGTGGGACGGAATGTATGTCAGTAAAATGGTATTAATCGGCAACAACAAAAAAATAATTGACTGGGAGGACCGTCAGATCCTTTGTAGATTGAACTTAGTGTTTGTAAGATTGAGGCATGAGATGGCAGCATAATGCTATACCGACTCCAGAAACAAAAATTCTCAAATGTGTTCCTTGGGCTTGCCGAGATATTTTAAATATAAAAAAGATGGTAAAGATTAAAAACATAGATTCCAAACTCTTACATTTTCTGTCTATACACGTTAAGATTCGTGTAAATCAAGAGAAAGCCCTTTGTCACAAAGAAGTTATAGAATCTCTGATTAAAAGCATACATTACTATTTAAAGTTTCATTCACGATGTCTATTTCATTGATTACAGTTCTTCAATTTTTCCCGAAGAGCAATGAAGATTAAAATAGCAGATCTTAATTTTATTACAGACTAGCTGAAGTACCCGTCGTTGCCCGGAATTTTAAGAAGGTTTGTTAACCAAAATCAATTTAAAAACTTAACACAGTATAAATTACATAGCCAAAAAAAAAAGCATGTGAAGTGTTATACATATCTCAGTATTGTGGTAAATGCAGTCTTTTATCATTGTACCACTAAAAGCTGTAAAGTAAAAATGTCAAATTGTGAAATGTTTGTTAACCAAAATCAATTTAAAAACTTAACACAGTATAAATTACATAGCCCCCCCCCCGAAAAAAAAAGCATGTGAAATGTTATATATATCTCAGTATTTTGGTAAATGCAGTCTTTCATCATTGTACCACTAAAAGCTGTAAAGTAAAAATGTCAAATTGTGGAATGTTTGTTAACCAAAATCAATTTAAAAACTTTACACAGTATAAATTACATAGCCAAAAAAAAAGCATGTGAAATGTTATACATATCTCAGTATTTTGGTAGATGCAGTCTTTCATCATTGTACCACTAAAAGCTGTAAAGTAAAAATATCAAATTGTGGAATGTTTGTTAACCTAAATCAATTTAAAATCTAAACAATTTAGCAAGATTTAACCTTCAATCTTTGGAGCAAAAGAAGCTGATAAGTAAAACATGAAATATACATACATTTATAATAAACCACTAAAAGCTGAAAAGGAAAAATGTCAAATTGTGTTTTGGAAAGTAAAGCTGAAAAGTAAAAATGTAAATTTGTCGAATGTTTGTTAACCAAAATCAACTTAAAAACTAAACACAGTATAAATAACATAGAAAAATAAGCAAGTGAAATGTTATACACCCAAATAATAAAAAAAAATCCAATATAAAAATATATAAATTTATAATTAACTCCTCAGAATTCATCTATATTTAACCTTTCATCTTTGGAGCAAAAGAAGCTGAAAAGTAAAACATAAAATATATACATTTATAATAAACCACTAAAAGCTCAAAAGGAAAAAAATGTCAAATTGTCTCTTGGAAAGTTAAGAGTTTTAAAAAGTAAAGCTGAAAAGTAAAAATGTCATTTTGTCGAATGTTTGTTAAGGGGGCTCACAACCTTTGACTCCTGGGAAATGACCCTAAACATGATCAAAATCGAGCTACTGAAACTCCAATAATATTAATATATATATATAATTTTTTTTGTTTTATATCAAAATTACAATTCTTCAGTTAAATTTTATACAAAAATAGAACTTCTAAAGCCATAGATAATTTTTAGATTTTATTTTTAAATGTACACATTACTAAAAAGGGAAAAAAATCATTGGATGTTTCGCGCATCATAAAATTAAGAAATATGCATACAGAAACTATTTTTTGGTCAAATTAAATTAATAATACACTCAAGTTTTATGTAAAACCAAAAAATATACAAAATATATAGTTTAAATTGAAAAATGTACATAAAATTTTAAAAAATTTAAATTTAGCAATTTTTTGAAACATTTTCAAATGTAAAAAAATTTTCTACAATTTTTTTAAAACTTTTCTGGTTTTAGTGTGTAAAGAAGCTTATAATACAAATCTGATAAAAATTTTGTGTGTCTAGGGACATATAGTTTGGGAGTAACTGTGCGCGCAATCCAAAAATTCACATATTCGAGAAAACTGAAGTTAAAGTTGGAATAACATGGCTATGGCAACACAGTGAACTTTACACAAACTCTCATAACTCGAGAAATAATGCAAATTTTTTTATGCATATTATTTTTTGCATATTGTTCAGAAATGTCCCAAAAATCAGAATATAGCAAAAACCAAAAATCGATTTTTTTTAAGTTTCAAAGGTTGGGAGCCCCTTTAAACAACATTGATTAAAGAAGTATACACAGCATAAATAACATTTAAAAAAAAACATGTGAAATGTTATACACATCTCAGAATTTTAGTAGATTCAGCCTTTCATTTTTCAAGTTTAAATTAAAAATGTCAAATTGTCTAATGTTTGTTAACAAAAATTAATTTGAAAACTAAACACAGTATAAATAACATAGATTTAATAACAGTATAAATATCATAAAATATATACATTTATAATAAATCACTAAAAGCTTAAAAGTAAAAATGTCTAATTGTCCATAGAAATACCTCCATAAATGCAGGATTCTGTAGCCAAAAAAATATATAAATAAAGTATTAAAGTATTGGTTAAAGACTGATGAAAAAATTAACAGAAATCTGCAATTTGGGCTACACGCACCATAAATGCAAGATTCTGTACAGTAATAGAAACATCCTGTCCTTATTAAACTCCATATAAATCTCTGTTCAATTAAACTGATACAAATATTATCTCAAGTACCTTCATAAACTATGTTTCTCGTTTCTTGATTCGAGGTTCAATATGAATGTTTGTTAACAAAAGTCAACTTAAAAACTAAACACAGTATAAATAACATAGGAAAAAAACATGTGAAATGTTATACACATCTCAGAATTTAGATCGATTCAGCCTTTCATCACTAAAAGCTGAAAAGTAAAAATGTCAAATTGTCTTTTGCCTTGTGAACTCTGCATGAAAAATTAAACACAGTATAAATAACATATTATAAAAAAGGGATGGGAAATGTCATACACATCAATACTAAAAAACAACGAATAAATTTTTGTTCTAATTTGACCCTTAGTGTGCTTCACTCTTGAAAATAGTTGTTCACAGATGTACGTTCTTCCAAACGTTCATGACCAGAATAACGTTTAGCTATGCAGTGAAGGATATTTATATCTGGGCAGGTATGATTTATGAGTACAATAAAGAGACTCGATTGAATTTCTCTTTAAGTTAGATGTCAGATTGCAACTCTATGCATTCCATTTGACAATTTGCTAGCATTATATCTATATCGACTGTAAATAGAGTAGAAAACATGCAAAAAAAATTGTTTATTTTCCCCAAAGTCCTCAAATTAATTTTAAATTCTTGTACTAAATCGGAAAGTAGGGCTGCGAATTTTGTAACATTTTTAGAATTGTGCTTGGTCTGCGTCTCGAAACGCAAAAATTTTTTAACATTTAATTTGGCTTGCCATAATTTCAACTTCATGGATTTTGCTCTGAAGTAAAATCCATGAAGTGACGGGTGTTTAAGTCATTTAAATGGACATTCAGATCTATCAAAATCTGCTAAATCTGCAAGCCAGTTATCATAAAGTTCTGGCATAGATTACTTTTCAATGTCATAAACAATTTGATATCATCAAGTAGGCTATAAAACATTTTTAATATTTTCTCCACTGAGCTACCTTATTTCTTAAAAGTATTGCCATATTCAGCATCCAAGCTTTTAAGAAATTCCTGAAACTGGCTATGAATCAATCCCCAATCCTTCATAAAATTCACCATTTTGAAGATGATTTGCATAACATGGTCCATTTTTTTCTTTTCCGCATTACTTTTTATATCAAGGCAGGCTATTAATTTTTTTTTCGCTTTGAGCTCTCTCACTAACACTTGCTTTGGGCCGTATGCGGCCTGCGGGCTGGACACCCCTGTATTAAAATATAGGTAAAAGACCCTGACAAACGTAAAAATTAATAAAAATCTGCAATTAGGGCTCCACACACCATAAATGCAAGATTCTGTAGCAATAAACATCTCCATAATTAATATCTGCATAATAAATGTCTCCATAAATGCAAGATTTTGTAGCAAAAATATTAAAGTATAGCTAGAAGGCATTGACAAACAAAAAAATTAATAGAAATCTGCAATTAAGAGTTCCATGCACCATAAATGCAAGATTCTTTAGAAAAGAAAAAAAATAAAGTATAGGTAGAAGCCACTGACAAACGTAAAAATTAATAGAAATCTGCAATTAGGGCTCCACGCACCATAAATGCAAGATCAGTTGTTTTCAAACAACTAATATAACCAATATATATATATATATATATATATATATATAAATATGGTAAGCAAAGTTTTTCAGTTTGTTTATTCTATTCTCTGCTTTTTTGAGGGGAAGATGCATTAATTTTAAATGTATTCAACTTGAATTTAAGTAAATGAAAAGTGAAACTAATAATATAAAAAATTAGACTATATTTAGAAACATTAAAATGAAATATGTTAATCATTTGACAATATTAAACCAGTTAGGTATATTATAATGTAAAAAAATAGTTATTACATATTAAATATTATTTCCAGGAGGGTGGATATTGTTCAGAGTTTTGATATTTACTGCAAAAAGCTATAGTACCAATAATGCATAACGAAATCTATAAGTTGGACACATTTCTAAAGAATTGGAACCATGAGGAGAATCTAACTTACAAGGATTCGAATGTAAACATATTAATATTTTGAAAAATATATTTCCTTTGAAGCATTCAGCTTTTAACATATTTTTTTAACAAAAAGGACTAAAATAATACAATAAATATATTTTTATTTTACGGGGCAAAACATATATCTATCTATATAAATAAAGCAAAGTGTCTATGTACGTATGTAACGTATACAAATCTACATTTCTTGACGAATCTGGTTGAAACTTGGTATACTTATGTTTTGAAGCCTTAAGATAATTCTAAGATAAGTTTGGAAGCTTTAAAATAATTCTAAATAAATGCAGTTTTTAAATAATATTTCATCTCCAGACGATGGAATCAATTATTCATAAGAACTGCGCATGCGCACCCACTATATGTTAATTCTAGATGTCCAAGGTAAGTGAACGCATGGATTTGTTATTTCGTAGTTATTTAAAGTTAATTTTCTAATATTACTCCTTTAGTTTTCTTTTTTTCATTAATCCTTTTCTACTGGGTTAATTCCCAATATACGGATTACTGTTAAAACTGTGGAATATTTCTGTGATAGTCCCATACTGTTTTCACTTTTGTTTGTTTTTGTATTGCTAAGGAAATTGTGTTATAATTGGAGAAAATTTTCATATTAAAAATCGGAGAAAATTTTCATATTAGAACATAAAATTGCGTGTATTATTTTTGCATTTTAAAATTTGCTCTTAGATTGTAGGCCATTTTGAAGATAACTGTCATATGTATCATGTGTGCGAAGAAAATTAAAATATTAGCATTAGGATTTTGTGGACAGTGATAGGCGTTTTAGCTAAATTTCAGATTAATATTCTGCGTTTGGAGTCAATTTTTCAAAAAAAGAAAATTTTTAAAAGATTTTCTTGGTCTTTTATGGTAAAATAGCACTACTTTATTTGAATATTCTTTCTCGGGGAAAATTTTCATATTAGAAAATTGCATAAAATTGCATGTAGTATTTTTGCATTTTTAAATTTTCTCTTAGATTGTAGGCCATTTTGAAGATAACTGTCATATGTATCATGTGTGAGAAGGAAATTAAAATATTAGCATTAGGATTTTGTGGAGAGTGATAGGCGTTTTAGCTAAATTTCAATAAAAATTACTTCAAATTGACCAATTTATAAAAAAAAAAATATGCTATTTACAGGTAAGTTTTTGTTCCTTTTTTTAATTTTTAAGTGCTATTTTACCATAAAAGACAAAAAAACCCTTATATATAACCCGGATATTATAATGTGATGAATACGTATTAAGTAACCATCCAGTATCTATCAATTAAAATATATTCTTGCAGTCACAAATTTAGTAAATATGCCATTCCAGAAGTTTCAATTGATTTCTTATGGACTCCTCCTGAAAGATTATACTTGAATATTTTAATTCTTACCGTGATGCATGATAATGAGCTCAGAACTTTTGAATTTGAGTCACGTAGACATTCAAGATATTACCTTATGAATTCGTAGTTAGATGATGATTTTCTTATAACTTTTTTCCTTTTTAGACGTGATATCCTGATCCATACGTCATTGAATAGGTCTTTTAGGCGTTCTTTGGGATTCGAAAGATCTGCTTTGGTTCTCTTGACTATGCTCTAATGTCTAAAGGGCTAAAAATACCTGAATTTGCATGGTGAAAAGGGGATATTTATTGCTATCCCAAAAGATATGGAAAATATGCAGGCTATTTTCCATAAAGAAAAGAACAAAGGAATGATTGATTTGCAATATTCCTGCTAGACATTGACATTTATATTACTGCATAAAAAAATATGAATAATTATTAACAAAAAAAAATTATCAGTTTATCATGAAAATTGTATATATGTATCCGCACACTCACACACACACACACACACATATATATATATATATATATATATATATATATATATATATATATATATATATATATATGTGTGTGTGGTGGGGACGAAATAGTGCGTTTCTAACATAGAACCCCCACCCCCTTTGACCCATCTATAAACAGCATAATTTATAAACTACATCAGATATCTAGCGGGGTGCGGACATTCCTCCACCCCGCTAACAACGTTCGTATTAAAATAAGACTCCAAAATATGGACATTAGAACAAATCTAACCTACTAGAAAAAATCACATGAAGACTCCATTAACTTTATTTGTAATAAACATATCCTGTCTAAAGCCAACTATTAACTAATGAACCACGAAAAGCAGTTCTGAACTGCATATAGTCTTGTTAATTTAATACAGGTGGCCCTAGACTTTCGCACATTCTATTTTCGCACAATTCGATGTCTCACACATTTTTTAAAACTCAACTTTTTCAATATTTTTGAAAGATGGGCCAATATTATCAGATTTTTGGAAGAACTATAATATATGGAACGCAATAAAAGATACTGGATACTCTATTTTATTTCAGAAAGATGAAATAAAATAGTCGACAATGAAAGGTTCTTGGAAACAATTATGCCCACAAATGATGAGTGATTTTATAAATTTTGAATAGACGCCAGGGACAATAACAGATGAAATAGTTAGCCTAATGAATGACGTAAACTCTGACGTCAACAATGAAGATGTCAATGAGTTGATTGAATCTCACTCAGTACCAATGCCAGATGAATACTTAATTGAGCAACAATTGAGCAACAATGAAATACACAATGAAAGGAAGAAGAAGCTGATAAAAACGTCAAGACTTTGACAATTAAAAACATGAATGAAGCCTTCATGCATCTTGAAAATTTTTTGATTATCATGGTAGAATGTGATCGCAATGTAGAACGTATCTCAAGTTCATTGGGTGATTGAGAAAGACAGAGCATGTTATAGACATCATTATCAAGAAAATATAAAAAAAGGGTGGTATTCAACTAACTCTTGATAAGTTTATGAAAAAAACACCCGAAAACACTTAAATAACTCGTTGTCTTCAGTATGTGTACATATTGACAAATAAATACATTAAAACACAGTTTTTGGTGCATATTTTTTTACATCCCTCTACTTTCGAACATTCAACATTCGCACACTTTCATGAACCAATTATATGTGAAAGTTGAAGGCCGTGGGTTTATTAAAGTTCTATACCTTCTGGTCAAAAAGAGAAATATCCATTTTATATATGCCTGAAAGGAAGAATGCGGTCTCTTTAATCTAAGTTGTTGCCATCTGAACTGTTAGAGGATCGTTTTGTTCTAAGTTCGTCACCGTGCTATACACACACACACACACACACACTCACACACTCACACACACACTCACACACACACACACACACACACACACACACACATATATATATATATATATATATATATATATATATATATATATATATAAACTTTTTACTAAAGTAAACTGTTACATTAAGATTTTTTACGCATAATGTTATTAAGCAAATGTTTATGATTATGGATTACTAATAAATTTCCCTTACTGGAATTTTTCAGAATAAAAATATAAATAAACCTGGCATTATTAAAATTTCAAAGAAACATAAAAACTACAATTTTTTTGTTTTCTATTTTGAATAATATAAATACATATACCGGTGTTTTTGAAATGCATTTCTGAATCCTGCTTTCATTCTAAATACAACAGGAAAGCAATTTTTTTTTCGCAGAACGTGGTTATATGAAATATAAATAGTCTTCTTAAAGTATATATTTAAGTATGTTTTGGGATATTACGTTTGACTGTTTACTCTGAAAGTTCAATTAAAGTGTATGTTAACATTTTTGTTTGTTAAAAAATAATAAAAGAGGATGACTTTCCAGTATTTACTTGCATTTAATCTCTTGATTTGACACAAATAAATATGTCTGTTATGTCTTTTCGTATGATAGACCGTTATGATAAATAATGCATTCAATAGAATGAAATACAGAGAGGATGGATAACAGATATAAAATATTTATAGTAAACAGTCATAAAATATATTGAATCACTAAATATAGTACTCCTTTACTAATTTAATATATATTCAAAATGTTTACAGTAAATTCCTAAAAAGGATCAATTTCTCATTTTTTGTGAATTCATATTACAAAACACATCACTTAAATTGAGAGAGAAAACAATATTTCATGGGAAAAAGTATGAGGAATGTTTTCAGTTTTTCCGAAACGTGTAATAATGTACATTTTATATTGTTGTCTTTAGTATCTGGCTCCAAAAAATATTTCATATATGTTTACAGTTATACCTCATTCTTTGATTCTAATTTAGAAAACGCTGCGATCTCATTCTAGATAAATAACCCTTGACAAAAGAAAAACTTCAAATCACTGTGTTATTGTAACATTTTCAGCTATGAAATGCAACAGGTGGTTTATTTAAGCATGACAAGGTTCCTCCTCGTAAAAAGATTTTTCTTCTATATTCGAACGAACATTGCCTATTTCCTGACCCGAACTATGCAGAAGAAATTCGTGAACCAAACAAAAGGGGTAATGAACCAAATCTGCCCTTTCTCAGTGGGTTTAAATTCAGTAGAGCTCCATTGGATAGATTTTAGAAAGCATACTACAAAGGAAAAAGTATAAAGAAAAGGAATTGGCAAACGGTAGGCTTCAACGGGATAGGCTCCTGCAGAAGGTCAAATCCTACAACAGGCTGTCATGCTAATGATGATGCACGAGATACACAGAACGCTTTAATTTTCAGTATCTTTGTGAGAGACTATGAATTAACAAAGTAAGACAACCAAACATGGCGGAAAAGATTTCGTCTGAAAATTGTTCTTTGTTGATTTTTCTTTGAATCGTAAAAAATATATTTCTTTTATTAAACTAAGACTCATTATTTTCAGGCCATCAAACGTAACTCATAGTTTTACCCATAGAAAAAATTCTAACCTCGACTGTTTATGTGCTTTTAAGCATTATTATTTTCAACTTCATTCTAGTGCTTTACTGATGAGGGGTTTTGTATTTAATAAACATGTTGAAAGAGCCTTGTCACAATACTATCCCTAAGTTTTGCCTCTGGTTAAAAATTGTTCAGCTGGAAAGCCAGATTCAGGTGCATCGGGGCTAGACACACCACAGTGACTGAAAAATTGCGAAGTAGAAAAATTTAATGAAAATAAAAACTGAAATGAAATAGCTATTATCTGGTCGCAATTGCACAAATTCTGTTGAAAATGTTTTTATGGGAAATGACAGTGTTATGGCACATTTTTTATGCAATTAATGACGGAATGAAATTAATGTTTTGGAGTCTTTTTATGGTAAAATTATTTGTCTGATTATAACAAATTGTATCCCTCCCCCCCCCAAAAAAGAACTAAGGGTATAAAAAACATTTTTTAACCCACTAGGTGCCAAGTCTCCTCTTTTTGGAACCTTGAATTATATATTTTTTTTCTCAACGGGATATTATGATATATAAGGGCTGTTCAAAAAGTATCGAACCTTATTTTTTCCCTCGAAAACCAATGAAGCGCGGGAGACTTTCTTCCGTGTAGATGTCGAGGGGACACGCATGGGCACTCATGAATTTTTTCCCGCCCGCAGAAAGCATCAGTCGCTGGAAGTCAGCCTACCAGTGAAGACGTGTAGTGAGCGGTCGTCGGATTTCAGTGTTTGTAAAATGACAGAAATTCTTGAGCGGCGATATTGCATCAATTTGCCAAAAGCGTTGATTCAGGCTTTCCACGCTACTCACAACATTCCTATATGTCTTCAGGCTCCCTACTCACTCGACATGGCTCCATGTGACTTTTGGCTATATCCCACGCTCATAATGACGCTAAAAGAGACCCCATTTGAGTCAAGAGAAGCAGGGCCGCAGTGAACTGAGCCAGGTCTCGAGGCAAAATAATACAGTGAGCCCCCTTTCCCCTCAATATTTGAACATTGTATGAATATTGTAAAATATTGAGTCAATATTCATTGAAAATAAATTATTCATAGTGAATATTTATGAATAAATATTTTTTCAATGAATATTGACTCAATATTCATTGAAAAAAATATTGACTCAATATTTTTTTTGTCAACTCTTATTTTAACAGGGGCCCCCCAGGGAGCCCGGCACTCGGGGTTTTTATCCCCCCCTGCCCCACCCTGAATGCGAGCCTGAAGAGAAGACATCATGCGGAATGCTACTGCATGGTTGCTCACCATTCCAAAAAATGCGTTCCAGAAGTGTTTCTAACAATGGCGGGGTCGCTGGGAGAAGTGTGTGCACCAAGGAGACCGTTTTGAAGGGGGATTGATGCAATATCGCTGCTCAGGTATTTCTGTCGTTTTACAAACACTGACATCCGACGACCGCTCACTACATGTCTTCACACGTAGGCCGACTGCCAGCGACTGATACTTGCTGAGGGCGTGAAAAAAATCACGACTGCTCATGAGCGTCCCCTCTACATCTACACTGAAGAAAGTCCCCCGCGCTTCATTGGTTTTCGCGGGAATAAATAAGGTTGAATACATTTTGCACAGACCTCGTATGCTAATGGTTTTGTTTTTGTATCCTGACGGTACAAAGTATATGGCAAATATTTTTTAGAAGGACAAATTTAAAATTTCTTTAGTTTACAGTCGTGTGAATATATGTAAACTTGATAAAATTCAACTTACAAAAGCAAAAGAATTAAGAATGTGTATATATATATATATATATATATATATATGTTGCATTTCAAGCAGAAATCAAATGAAAATTTTTCACACTGATTTTTAAGCACTTATTTTAAATGGTCCCAGAATGGGAGACCTGGCATATTCTAACTAATGAATTTCACTTCCTGTCTGCCATATGGAACACGCGTTTGTTACTCCTGATTCATTATCTTTATATCTATCTCTGTGAAGGTAAAAAGATCAGGTGGTACCCAGACACATTTTCGTGAATAGAGGTTTACTTAAAACTATTTTTTTATCTTAAAAAATTTCGAAAATGTTTTTGACGATTCAAGAAGCTTTTTGTAATCTTTGGATCCTGATGAATACACAGATGAAGGCAGCATTACCTGTCCCCCCATCCTGGTCAGGTAGCTGATAAAAAAAAAAAATATTGCAGATAATGATTTAGGTGTGTTGGATGTTTCAGCGGATGTTTCCAGTGGATTTTTCTGGTCATGTTGAACTAAAAGTCAAACAGCGAGTGATAGAAATCTTGAGAAGACGAAAATAAAACATATGAAGAGAAAACGACCCATTACAAATGATACTTCAGATGACGTTACAAGTATGGAATAAGAAAAATTGAAGAAAAAGAAAACCAAAATGAATTTATTAAATTGGAAAAAGGCAAATCAAATGATTGCTATTGAATCAGAAGAAATGTAAACACTTCTAGAGACTAGGGCTGATTTGGCAATGAAATATCCGTATGAACTTTTCTAAATCGACTTTGATTCGGAGTTCACGAAACATCTCACAGCAAAAACTTTTAAGATATTTTGTTCAAAACAATAACAACGCATTTTCATTATCTGACAGGGACATACAGAAATTTATGGGAATTGTCCTATTTCGGAGATATCACGGTCTGCCTCAAGAAATTTTTATACATGATTAAAATTTACAATCATATTTAAAAAAATTGTATATTTAAATCCATAAATAACATAGAATACTCGTTCCAGAAAGTTTTAAATGCTTACTTCCTTGAATTTAGCTTAACATAAGTCACGGATAATTTAACATGTGGTTCGGAGGTAATATTTTTTATAAAAAATATATATATTAACTTTTTTTTTAAAAAGTTGCTTTTTATAAAAGTTTTTTATAAAAGTTATACTTGATAAATAGCTAAAAAATTGCTTTTTTCCAGTGATTCAGTACAATTTTTTTTGTGGGTATACGTTATATATTTGGTACGGGAATCAATGGGATACATTCTAACGAAAAATTAAAGAACATTCACTGGGGAGAATTTTTAAGGATTTTGTATGGTATTGTTCCCTGTGGTAACCCTGAATGCGTAGCAACAATCATAAATATGTTTTTGAAGATTTCCCTTTTAAAAAGTTTACGACTTAATTCTTGGCAAGTGAAACACAGCTTTTGAAGTGTACACGAAATAATAGCTCTCAGTAAAATATTAGCCATTTAAAACCTAATCACTGCTCGTCCCTCTAACCTTCTGACGTTTAGTGCCTTTTTTTATAATATTTTAATAGTCACTGTTTCGCTGTGGAAAAATATTCAAATATTACTAACCTACATTATATATCATATCGAAAAATATTATTTTTTTCTTTTTACTTGTAAATTTTTAGCCTATTTTTTAAGGGATTTTTTCCTAAACCCACCTGATTAAGTTTCGCCCAAATAACAAGATTATGCTACTAATTCCATAATTCTTGTTAGCATACTGAAATTGTGATACTTATGCAGTATTTAGTATTGAAAATGTGGTTTAATGGTAGGCTGTATGTTAAAATACCCTTTTCCGATTTTTTGTCTTTCTACCGCGCAACAGCATACGTTGTGCAATACTTGATACACGCTACATAACTTGAAACGTCCTCATATCTTCATCAGCACTAACGAACAAGTTTGTCACTAGTCTATATTCAATTCTCCTACACATTTACTTGTGTAAAATGTACGCAAGTATGTACAAATGAGATGCACTTGCAATAGATTATACTTTTTGTATGCTTAAGCCTGTGCTGTTATATACAATATTTGCTAATTTTGATTATTTTTTCTATAACTGCTAAAAATTTCAAAAAATGAAGAGCACTTGTTATTATTTCAAATTTGTATATTTTTTATATACATTCGAGTTTTTATTTTTAATATAGCAGTTGACTGGTTTATTTTATTTAATGACTATACTTTATCAAGTTAATGGTCACTAGGTAAAACTGCAAAATTGCGTTTAGAAAACATTTCATTCAACTTGAAATTGCTCTTGAAATTTATATATCTGTCTAAATGCACATTCTTACAAGAATGTTAAATCAAATATACATTACAATCTACACTTTCATAGGTTAGTGTTTTTCTTGAAAAAATACATACATATCTTTTAGAATATATATTTTTCATGATTAAAAAATTGGAGAAAATATAATCATATTTTAGTTGCATTCATCGTTAAAGAACATTTGCTTAAATATGAATATAGCCTTCATAAAAGTTTATTCCAGGTATCAATGACTTTTTTTTTATGTTTTTAAACTAATGGCGGAAATCCGTCATATTACAGTCCCATTAAGATAACAAGTTAGAGATGAAACATTCCATAGATTTTTTGGTTTCTCTAGATAGCTATGAAAACGTTGCCATTACATTCTGTTTATGTTGAGAGGAATTCCATTTGCATGGAATTGATGCATACGAATTCTCACTTATTCTATCGTATCCTCATTTAGTTTTAAATGAGTATTAGGTATGATGTCAATATTTTTTTATAATGGCTTTTAGAACAAGCATTATATAACTTTTGTACACTCTGTCAGAAAACAATATATGCACCCAGAAGGAAACGAGCTACTATCACGAAATTTAACATGTATAAAGTGTATGAGGAGATAAGCAAATGATTACAAATTCAGAAGAACAAACCATTTTAATAAGAGGATATGGCATGAAAAATGTTACAAATCAGTAAGTAGTAAATCCACTTCTGGCGGATATACAAGCCAAAACACGGCGTGGCATCCAATCAGTGAGGCCACCTATGACCTCCTGCGGAAGATCATGCCATAATCTTTGCAATTGGGCAGTGAATTCACCATTTTTCCAGGATAGCTACAGTTGCCTTCTAAGCACATCCCAGACGTGCTCTACTGGCGAGAGGTCTGGTGATCTGGCTGGCCATGGGAGCACGTCATATCCTTGAAGACATTGTTGGGAGACTTTTCGCAGTATGTGGACGAGCGTTATCTTGCTGATAAATGGCACCTGGCGACTTGCTAGCATAGGCAGTACAACTGGAGTTAAAATCTCGTCTACGTAACTGTGTGCCGTCAAAGTGCATTTAAGAACGACTAGAGGTGTTCGTGTGTCCCAACAAATCGCTCCCTACACTGCCACACCTTGTGTAATCGCCGTATGCCTCTCGACAACAAATGCCGGATCGGACCGATGGCCTGGCCGCCTCCACACTCTTATGCTCTGGTTATCACCATTGAGACTGAATCGGGATTCATCGCTGAAGATCATACGCCTCCATTCTGTCGCTCTCCAGCTTGCCCGAGGTCGGCAAAAATCCAATCGACTCTGCCTATGATGTGGAGTCAGTGGTAGACGTCTTAATGGACGTCGACTCCTTATACCTACGTCGGCCAGTAGTCTCCGAATGGTTTCCATTGATACCACCGGACATCTGGAACGTGGGAAATGGCGTCGAACCGATTCTAGCGCCGTTGTTGGTGCGGACGTGGCCGCTCTTATGACTGCGCGATCTTCACGTGCATTTGTGATCCTCGGACGCCGCGACCCTCCGCGACGGTAGACTATCTCTTCCGTGATCCATTGTTGCCAACACCGAAAAACTACCATATCGCTCTGACCAAGGTGGCGGCCGATACGCCTGTTCTACCAACCTGCTTCTCTCATGCCTACTAAACTCTCAAAGTGCGACAATTGTTCGTACTGCCACCGGTTACGTTTCAGAAGCATCTCTAGTCACAATACCGTCCGTCTAAGTCGACAGATTTGTTTGAATAACCCTCTGGCGCGAGCAATCTTGCTTTTAAACTCTCCCAGCTGCGCATCGCATATGCGCATAGCGCGTTTACCCTTGTCTCATTGGTGTGGAAATTTTAATCATTTGCATATATCTTACCCGACTACATTCCTGCCAAGTTTCGTGATAGTAGCTCGATTTCTTCTGGGTGCATATTTTTTCTTGACAGAGTGTATTTTAAAAATATTATTTATAAATTTAATGTATATCTATCTCTTTTATTAAGCACATGGTCGTGTATATATATATATATATATATATATATATATATATATATATATATATATATATATATATATATATATATATATATATATATATATATATATAAGATTTTATGTCAGTTTTTATGAATGTATAGGAAAATTAAACATTTATGTATTACCTAAGAACATAGGATTGTAGCGAACGCAAGTCTGCAGCCGGATCCCTCTGCAGACGACATTTAAATAAATTTATTTTCAAAGTTTTGAAAAAGTTAGCTGGCAACTACGATGATCCGGTACGGAGAGTAGCATAAAAAGGAATTCATTTGTTTTCCGCTTTCAGAATCTTTGGTATCCATGTTATTGCTTAATAAATACAAGTTGTATTTTCTATATCAAACTTATGTAATAATATATTTTAGAGGTTTATTTTGAGGTACATTTATATAAAAATGCAGTATTGGTAGATGAATGTGATAGAGTTTTATAAATCCTACCCACGGGGGATAGGAAACAAAATATGTGTTGACGATTGTCTCTTGGTTCTACAAGTTCTAAAGCCCCGTTTCGTCGAAATTTAGAAATGTTTTATCTATTATTCCATTTTTGCATGTGGCATCATATTTTCATCAAATTTCTCGGATCTACGGAAAATGTTTATTTCTCCAGATTTAGACCAAATACTCTTTCTAGGAGAATTGCATTGTATAGATACGTATTTACTAGCATGAGCAATAGATGTCACAGCAGAGAATTAAATCTATAGAATATACTTATGTCTGAGTTCCTGTGTTGAATGTATATGCTACATCAAATTAGAATAATATTTAGCATTCGGATATATGTTTACCTGTAACTTCCTCTACAAAATTCTTAAAATTTTGGGAAAAAATTATAGCATTAAAAAAATTTTGTGTTCTTTTCTGCTTACAATGACGTTAAAATCATGTTTCTATCTTAATTAGAACAGAAGATATTATTATTATTATTATTGCAACATTCTAATAGCAGTCAATCTTTGTTTAAACCTGTAAATGCGTTTTTCAGCATGGTGGGTTTTTTCACCATTTCTCGTCTTTAAACTGTAATAAGTCAAGAACCGTTACAGAGAAATGGGTCAAACTCGGAACATGCCTTTTTCAATTATTTTAATTTTGATTCAGCAAATTTGAAAATATTAAATGAGCAGAAAAATGGTTAGTAGTGCCATCTGCTATCAATTTACATAAGTAAAACCTTTTTGCAACCTTTAATTGGAAAATTTTTCCAGACTCTTTAGGTTAAAAAAATCGGGGAAAAATCGGCACCGTGCAAACGGTGGAGTTTTTGCCGTTTGAAGCCCCTGACGGCAAAAGATGCCCCTGAAAGGGTTAAGGGGATGGTGGACTTTCAAATTACCAAAATTCGAGCAAAAATTGGAATTTTTTGGGGGGGTGTATTAATATTTTAAAAACATGTAAATATTGGAATGAAATGCATTTAAAATGTGTAGTGAAAAGAAAAATGAAAAATTGGTGGCTTTAGAGTAGTAAGTATTAAAGGTAGATAAAAAATTATCTTTTAAATGACTTTTTCTCAGAATGAGAAATTTCCAGATTTGCAAGTCTTAAAAATGTTCCTCGCGTCATAATTTTTGACGAAATTTTATGAAATTTATAATAAAGATTCCTGTAATACATCAAAATAAAGTTATGTATCCATTTTAGGATTCGAGGTCATTTAGGTTATAAAAGTTTAACTTTAGTGTAGAAAAGTACAAAAATTTCGCGAAAATTCAGAGTACAAGCATAAAAATATTTTCTAAAAATTAACTATTCAACGAAAGTACAAAAAAATACATAACTTTGTTCAAAAAGTATTTATAAGCAATATAAATGCAAAATTAAGGGGAAAAGTTTAAAATTGAGTCGCAAGGAGCATTTTAAAGAAGGGTAATTTAATTTAAATTTTTTTATTATAAAATATTTTTTAAAAAATTTTTATAAAATTTTATAAGGTGTTTAATATTGTTATACTGTAATGAATATATACACAAAATTTCATATCTCTGTGGTAAAAATTTCAAAAATTGTTTTGAAAGGTCCACCATCCCCTTAAAAGATGGTTATTTATTGTTGATACACCTGAGAAAGTTTAATACCTTTATTTGCAGCGTGTGTCACCCCCTTTGCAATCGCAACTTTAAACTACTGTGACCAAAACCTTCAAAGATTTTTCTCTGCCGCAACGGACCGATAGGACATGCTTTCATAATAGCCCCTCGATCGTCAGATATCTGTAAAAAAGTTAAGTTATTATAGAGAAAAATATTGTATGCATTTGTAAAAATAAAGGGTAATGGTTTTCATTAATTCATATTAAATATATATCGGGGCACGGTGGCCGAGTTGGCAAGAGCAACGTTCAGTGATCTGAAAGTCCCATGTTCGATGCTCGTCGTTGCCTATCCACCACCGTGTTCCTAATGGTGGCCAGGGCACGCAAAATAGATCGTGTCTGCAATGTCCTTCAATTTCTCAAATTTATCTCTGGAGATCCGGAGTGCTTCTGTCTCGTCAATTGACTCGGTTCAAAATTACGGGACCGATCATTTAGCCAAGTCGGACTCCGACCCTTGTGGTGCTAATTCAAAACAGGAGCAGACCCTTTCAGTCCAATAGGTTCAATAGCCTATTAGAACCTCGTGAAAAGAACCTCCAAGCAGGGGGCAGTAGCAACAACAACAAATATAAATATACTAGAAGGTAACCCGTCATTTTGAAGTCATAATACTAATAATGACGTCATAATGGAAAAAGTATATGATAGTTAAAAAATATCCCGAATTATCTAACAATATTCCATTTCATCCCCACCTTGTAAAAGCAAACCCTTTCATTATTTTTTATTTATTTAGTTTTTCATGCGATTGGAGTACTAGTTTGCCATCCAACCCGTCATTTTGACGTCATAATACTAATAATGACGTCATAATGCAAAAAGTATATGAAAGTTAAAAAATATCCCGAATTATCGAACAATTTTGCATTTAATCCACACCTTGTAAAAGCAAACCCTTTCATTATTTTTTATTTATTTAGTTTTTCATGCGATTGGAGTAGTAGACTGCCATCCAGTTTTTTACAGCTCACTACGCGATATGAATACTTGAGCTACTTGATTCATTCACATTCAAGTTTGTTTACTTTTAGAATTTATCGCAAAAGTAAACAGATTTTTACAAACTTTTAAATATACCGCTAAAAGCATCCAATTTTTTTTAGTTCTGAATGTTTTATAGAAAAATAGGCTGAACAAACGTGATTTGATGGAGAAGATATTAGTTTTTAGGTAAGAAAAAATTCTGATCCACATCTGAAATTGAAATCAAGCCAAACCGGCTGTTTGTTTACTGAGGGCTTCAATTGAAAGATGAGTACAGCCCGGAAGTGTTATACAGAGACAACGGCTATTATATATATAATTTTATAAAACTAGGGAATATTTATGTGGAAAATACGAGTGTGGAAACATCAAAACTTATCATTAATTTACTTATTACTCATGGTATCTTTACTGTGAAGACATCCTTTAATAGTTTAAACACATATTGATATATCAACCGTAAAACAAATGTTTTGAACAGTTAAGAAATCGATTTAAACATTCCGGGGAAATTAATTTTAGCTAATAGAGATTTAACACAGAATGGTGAAATAAAGACATTTGAATATTTTATAATTAATATTTTTACTGCACTGTGGGCAAAAAAAAATTTTAGGAGATTTCTCTTCCAAATTCTGAAAATATCTTTATTGTTTTCAGTTAATAGAAGTTATTGACTTCAATCTTTCAATTATTCTTTACTTATGGAGTGTGTACATGGAAAAAGGTTCATCACCTAAGAGAGAGAAAAAAAAAATGGCTCTCTTTTATTTCGAGCGAGAAAATTTAATTGAAAATTACGCTGTGAATTGTTGCGAGTGTTTTTATGGATTTCTATATTTTAATTATCATGAATGGCAATAATTTGAGACATCGGAGATTACAAAAGGATTTGATTTCATTACATATTTCTAAACGATTGTTGCAGGGAGTATATCAAAAGGAACGTAATTTTAATAATTAAGATTTAATTTTTGAATTTGAAAAGTACGTAAAGTTTATCATAGAACAAAAGGATTTTAAAAGGTGTTTTAAAGAAAAAAGTATGTTCTATTAATTTAGTATAATGATGTGAGATAATGAATCTGCAGTTTCAGAGAAATGACAACCGTTAAGAGTATAAAATTTATTTTTTCAATTGTTACTAAATATTGACTCAAGAAGCCTTTCGTAAAAAGACAAGCGCTGGCCTAATTCGTTAGGGTGCTAGTACTTGGCATCAGGTTGAGTTTGTTCTTATACCGTAGTCGGTATATGTTTTTGTAGTGGTTAGTAATCTATATATATAAAACAGTTCTGTAACTGACTGACTGACAGATAACACACAGACCAAACCGCTGGACCAAAAGGACTGAAATTTGGCATGGGGATATTTCTTATAGTGTAGGATTGCACAAAGAATGATTTTTGAAAAATTCTTCTTCGATCTTTTTAAATTAAATTTTTAAGCTGTTTTTGTAATTTTTTCAAGTTTGCATTTAAAATAATAATCTGGCCGTTACAAAGTTTATATCATGAGAAAAATCCTAAAAATTCCTTTAAAATGAAATCTTTTTTGAATCTTTACCTCGATTTTCTGATTTTTGGTGCATTTTTAAACATTAATTTTTAGAATTTTATTTAATAAATTCTGATCACGTGATTTATTTTCTTTTCGTGATACTTTAAATTAATTTTGCGTCACGTGCATAACAATGAAACAAATTGACAATTTTTTTTTCTTTCTAATGCGGCAGACGATTGGACATTATCCAAAAAATATTAAAATACATTAAAAGAAATGTCCCTCAAACTGTACTATTTTAACTGTACTATATTCTTTAGTATGTTCTATTAGATTTAATTTGAATATTTTCTTCTACATTATTTTGTCTATAAAAATATCCATTACTAATTTTTACAAATAATCTTTTTTTGCATTAATTGCATACATTGACCGTTGTAATTATTATAAATATTTTTTAGCATTAATTGCATGCATTGACCGTTGTATTTAATTTAAATGTGCTCCGTAGCTAAGCACTGGTATTCAGCTAGTCACTTATAATACCCAGTGACGCAAAAGATAACTATAAAAAACTTACCTCATTTAAAGGAGGAAATGAGTGAAAAAAAAATTTTTTTGTATTTCCTCACTCTGAAAATCAACAATATCCGAGGAAGCAATTGATGCTAAATTATTTTTAGCCAATATTCTATTTGCAGAACTATCAGATCACGTCTTTAAAAAACTAATAATTTTTCCCCTTTAAGAAACAAAAAACCGAAAGAAATTTGTATCACTAAAATATCAGTTAATTTTCATGGGGCACCGTTGTAAATACCTTCTCTCTCACTCTACATTCATAAATATATTTCTCAAGGAAAATGATAAAGTTAGGAATCTTGCCTCTTATAGATATAATTGCCCATTTTCAGAAGCATGCAGAACTCAAACATATCATATTGAGCATTCAACTAAAAATCATAGCTGAATAAACTTTTTATTTTAAAATTAACACATCCAAATTTTTCAAAAATCCCATATTTGCTTTTTAAAATAATTCATATAAGCACATTTAAATAATATTATTATACTATTGGCAGCAATATACAGTTTTATTGCATCATTAGTTATGTGATCTCCTTATTCCATAACCATTATTGATTATTACCTGGCTATTCTCAGAACAAACACGATGTTATATAATGAATATCGAATTATTACAAATGGTTATATAAGGATGTTGTAAGGCATGTAAAATCTTTTTATGTATCATATTCTTTAAAACATATAATCCGTATAAAAATTTCAAATTACAGTGTATTCTTTAAATGTTTCCTTAAATTAAATCGGAGATGAAATACTTAGATTACTTAGACATTCCATTATTTTAATTTACTGAATTTAATTTTAAATACTAATTTCGTGGAAACGCTACAAACTAATAAAAATCAATTCCAATCCGTATAGAGTTCATTAGGTACATTCCCAGTAGGGTGTTTATATGTATTTCCGTTTAAACTCATCGTCTACTTTTCAATCGCAAAGGAAAAAAAAAAATATTTTAAGATGGTTAAGTAATTCAATAAAATACGAAAATCCATGATTACTTCTTATTGCAATCTTTGTTCGAGAATAGTACAAAAGTGATAGTTATTCAGTAAGATTACCCACATATTCACAAGAAGTTTGTCTCAAATTAACATTTCATTTCGGTATTTACTTTGGACAACTTCTGTCTTTCCAATTTAAAAAGTTATCTTTTCTTTTATGCTTTTATTCGTTGTTTATGATTTTTAGTAGGTTTGAACTTTATCTTATATTCGGATCTTTTATTACATGTTTTTGTTTCACCAGATGGTGTATTCCTCATCTGGTGTTTTATTTCACCTCTCAATTTTCAGTTTCATGTCCGGCCCTGTACACCTTTTTATATCGGATTGAACGTTCATTTCACTTTTATGTCTAGTTTTCCCTGTCTGGCGCATTATATCCTAGTTGATTTTGCTCCAAAAAAACTCAAAACCGATCTACCAACCAACCAACCAATTTCAACTACTGTAATAGGCTTCTTTCAACAACGGAAGATGTTAGGCCAGTGGATAAAATATCAACAGAGATTTCAAAAGATTAGCTGTTTGACTCTTACTGAGATCCTAGTTAGCTCTTCGTGATTTTCAGCTAAGGGACGAAGCTCGTTCATCTACCAACAGCGAGAGAGATGGTCCATAGTGTTTTGGGGTTTTTCTCACTAAGGAAAAAGTATTCAACGAACGCTCGTTGTTGTTGTTAGTAATGCTCCTGGCCGAATGAATCCTAATGTGGTCCAATGAATGATGCAGGGAGAAGAGATGCAGCTCTTGTTTAGCTCACGGCTTCTGTTCACCTCAAGGATCGTGACCTTTTGCCAAATGCCAGCACAATTTTGACCAAGCACCCCTAGATACTGTTATAAAGACTCATGGAGTATATCTGTTAATATTCAAGTCTTTATAACTGTCTTTCGTAACCGCCATATATTGGCAGAAAAGAAACAATGAATTATTGCCATGAAAGGCGATTCACGCCAAATCTGGTGGCTTGAGCCCGTATTGCGCGAAATACAGCTTGGCGCTGTTCAAGGCTAGCTTCAAAAAATAAGCAGAGAGCTCTTGGAAAGGCAGTGGGCACGTGACACTTTGGGAGCTGGTGTTCGGGGTAGGTAAGTGAGGAGCAAGGCATGGCGGATCTCAATTAAGTACTTACTTTTTCATTATGTTTTGTTAAATAAATTTCTTATTTGCTCCTTAACCACATAGTCTGTCACTTAATTTACTGTAATAGATAATGTTTCACTAGTGTGCATTAAGTTGATAAGTATAGTAATCTGCTTAGCACGTGGGTCAGGCTGTCTGTAGGGTTAAGTATTTCTTGCTTGGTTAAGTACGGTTATCCTAAAACATAACTACTCTATTTAATATATATGTTACCTGAGACAACCTGTCTGAGCTATCATTCATATCGCATTGTTGCTATAAGTTAAATCAGTAATTTAATTTGGTTACAGAACGCATTTTCATGTCTCGCCATTTTTTGGCTGGCTTAACTTTTTTTAATCCGCTACCACTTGTTCCGATGCGGCTTCCCATATGGGGCCGCATCGGAACCCATTCGGCCATTCGGCCCCATAACAGCCACAACATCCAGAGCCTGACTAAGGCAGGGGCATACGGGGCAGTTGCCCCGGGCCCCTACATCAGAGGGGGGCCCCAAATAGAATAGAAAGTTTAGTATTAAGTATTAAGTTCTTCATTACTGAAGTAGTGAAGCAGAGGGGGGCCCCAAAAGAAGTTTTTGCCCCGGGCCCCAGTTAGGCTAAGTCGGGCCCTGACAACATCTGGAGGATTTGTATACCCTTCAAATTACAAATCACACGGAGAGACTTTCCGGATCACAAATTCGACATGACTTAGGATCCAGAGCATTTAGTGGCGCTTGTCGAGATTCGAACCGAGAACAATCAGTACCAGATTCCTAAGCACTAATAACTACACTGGCCTAGACACACGAACACTTCTAATTGAAGTTGTCTTTACAGTACTCCATTATATCGTAATCATACTTTAAACTGAATTTATCCTGTTCATCGAAAACTATAGCTGACTGAAAAGGATTTCTAATGATAAATAGCACTAATAGGATAAGGTAAAAGGCAAAATAGCATTTTAATGACCTTTATATTTGTTCAATCATACATTTTAAACATATCATTACACCATCCTGTAAGTGGAAATATTTTTTAGCTTCAAACTTTCACTGAATGGAAATTATCGTCATATATTTAAAGTTCCTTAAACACAAAAAATTAAGTCATTTGATTTTTAGCCTTGATGAATTTTACTAAGTATAAATATTATAAACTGGCATGGTATATTCTACATATACTTTTTCACAACTTTAGTTTTCTAGAAAAATTCATAACTTTCATAGTGCAAACACATTTAATGCAAAATGTTTTATTTATTTTTTCTTTTGAAAGCCTAAACATTTTTCTTTGCTTAAGAATAAAATCGATGTTTAACTAATCACATAACAAATATATATATATATAAAAAAAACTTGTTTAAGATCCCCATCCTGCTAAAATGATGATTAAAAACAAATTAGTTTCTTATGTAGCTTTACTCTCCTTATCTTATGGATATTATTTCATAACATTTGTTTTCTTTCAGAAAAACTACGCTGCCATTCAATGAAATCACTAATGAGGCCATCTGTTCACATAATTAGGTACATTCGGTGTCATGTGAAGAAAAAAATGTCCCAGTATTTTACTTTTATGATGGCCTCTGAGGTAGCGTTAAATTAAAATTCCCTTATTTTACTACTCGTATGCTCCAGAGATTTTCTTTTTTGTCAAGTTATGACGAAGCTGGAGCTAAATTGATGTAATATACTATAAGTATTATAACATTAAATGTATTTTCCGGCCGTGGTGTATTTATGTACTCGTCTATGGAGATGCCTATGTTATATGTAATATTTAAATATGCTAAAAAATAATTGCATTTATTTAACTTTTTTAATTAACTTACATAACCCATCACAGAAAATATCCTGTCAACATGAAAAGAAATAAAGCAGCTAAAAATCCATAGAAGCATGATACTCGATTAAAACACAATTTCATTTTAATAGATTATCTTAGAATGACAGTTACAAAAAAAAGGTCGTTAGCTATCGTAGTTTAATAATTTTTTTAACTATTCCATAGTGGTGTAATAATAGGGCATTTAAACAGAAAGCTGGAATTGTAAGAACACAGAATATTCTTTACAAGAATGATATTTCCTTTCTATGAGTCTATTCTAATCTAATACATATTTAGACAATGTTGATGATAGGTAATGCCATCGATCTGTGAATACTGCAGACTCAACTTTTGGAAATTTTGTTATTAAGGAGTTTTAAATACAGTATATATATATATATATATATATATATATAGGATGGCAAGATGTCTAGGGGAATGATAATGCAACTTTTGCACAAACAAACACTATTTATTATTCTTGGGACATGACAATTACACGGGACATTTACAACACAGTTATAGGGACATTCAGAATTAAAATAACCGCTCTCTTCACCATTTAACACAAATCAATTCGATGCGTGGGCAGTCTCGCGGAGATGACCTAACTCGTCACTCCCTTGCGATCGCTCTCCTGTTTTTCTCTTCACGCACGTTTTACCTTGCCGCGCAAACCTCAGCGACATCTAGTAGCCATTCTGCACAACGTAGCTATTCCGCAATCTTCTGGTACGGTCTGCCTCATTCCTATAGCGCTCGTCTATCCTGACTAGCAGTGTCCTCACTGCTGCAACAGCCTAGGATCTAAAATACACGAACTAAAAAAACAAAAACACATAGATTAGTATACAGTTTACAAACATTAAATTCTGGCCAAAACATTTATGTAGGTCAACATTTGGTCCAGGGCTTAATTTGGTCCGCTGATGCAGATGTAACATTTGGTCCTTCATGATCTCCAATTTTGGCGACATCGTAGCGATCATGGAATTTAACTTTAGTAACACGGTAGGGTCCAAAATATTTCGGTCGGAGTTTCAGCTTGCTTCCAAACTGAGTTCTCATAATTGCCACCAGTTCTCCTTGCTTGTACCGATAAGCTTCCTTGCGTTTTCTATTGTAAGTCTTACGATTCTCCTCTTGAATTTTTAAAATATTCTGCTTAGCGTCTTTCCTAATGCTATCACGATGTTGATTAAATTGGTTTTGACTTTCTTCCACAAGCAAATTTCTTATAATGGCATCCTCGGGATTTTTCATTCTGGTTCCTATGAGTAATTCAAACGGTGAGTACTTAGTACTACGTGACGTACTGCAGTTTAACACTCTTTGCAATGAGTCAACATGTTTAAACCACTTCGCGGGATCATTTAAGGACATCTTTGTTAATACCGGGATAAGGGTTCTATGTATTCTTTCCACTTGACCATTTGCTCTTGGTACTCCCGCAGTTATTTGTACATGATGTATATTCTCTTTAGTGCAGTATTCTTCGAATTCGTTGGATCTGAAAGCTCCTCCTCGATCACTGATTATGGTCGAAGGATTCCCGAAAGTTTTCTGCTGTAGCTTTAGTCTTTCGATGGCTTCTTGCGCTGTGGTACTTTTAGTTGGATAAAGCCATGTGAATTTTGTAAATGCATCTACGACCGTGAAAATGTGATTGTAATTCTTATTGGTTGTTGGCAGTGGTCCAATGAAATCCACATGATATGTTGATAATGGCGAATCTTCCTTAGGAATAGGATGTAACAGTCCTTCTCCTTTCCCAGTCTTCTTATTTACCACTATGCATTCAACACAGTTTCTTATCACATTCTCAACACACTTTCTCATGTTTGGGAAATAAAAATTGCGTTTCACCAAGTCTTCAGTTTTTACAGCAGCAAAATGTCCAAAAGAATGTGCATGCTTTACAACGTCTACTTGCATCATTTCAGGTACTACCAGTAACTCTTCATCATTATCAATCTTATACAAGACATTATTATTCAAGATAAATTCGGAGGTTTTGCCTGCCTGTAACAGTTTCTTGATGGTTTTGATATATTCGTCACTTTCTTGAGCATTAACAATTTTGTAAGTCAATTCATCACTATTCACAAGCATAACGGGGAATCTGCTCAATGCATCAACGTGTTGCATTTGTTTTCCAGGGCGATGTACTACTTCATATTGGAACTCTTGCATGAATAATGACCATCTGGCAACTTTTGGTGTAAGTTCCTTTTTATCTAGGGTTTTTGCAAATGCCGCACAATCAGTGAAAATTTTGAATTTGGTTCCCAATAAATAATTTCGAAATCTTTTTAAAGCCTGGATAATCGCAAGCACTTCAAGTTCATAGCTACACAATTTTTCTTCCTCGATGGAGGTTTTTTTGCTCATATACTGAATTGGATAATAGCGCCCATCATCACTCTGCTGGAAAAGTATTGCCCCTAACCCAAGTTTACTTGCGTCCGTGTGTAATTCCAATTTCTGCCCTTCTCTGTAAAGGTGCAACAGGGGTTCATTAGACAGCGCGTCCTTAAGTTTTTGAAAGGCTATTTTCTGTTCAAAGCCAAATCCGAAAGGTTTTGAGGCTCGTAATAAATCACTAAGTGGTCTTGCTATAATGGCATATGAAGGTATGTACTTACTAAAATACCCTGTCAACCCTAGGAAACTCTGTACTTCTTTGGCATTTTTGGGTTCAGCAAAACAACGAACTGCTGCAGTTTTCTCTAACGACGGTCGAATAGTACCATTTTCAATGATGTGGCCTAAAAAATTGATTTTCCTCTGCAAAAATCGGCACTTCTTAAGGTTCAGCTCAAGACCATACTTGGAAGCTGTTTCTAACACACGACTTAATTTTATATGCGCTTCTTTTTCATTGATAGCTGGGATTATGATATCGTCTAAATAAATAACTAAAGTCCCGTCTCTCAATAGGTCTCTGAACACGTAATTGATGTATCTTTGAAAGTAATTGCTGCTAATGGACAAACCAAACGGTACTCTTAGGAATTCATACTGGCCTGACTCTGTTACAAACGCAGTGTATTTTCTACTTGCCTCATCCACTTCTACATGGAAGAAAGCATTTTTCAAATCAAGAGTCGTGAACACCCTTCCACTTTCTAGCTTATCTAATACTTCCTCAATAACAGGTAGCGGATATCTGTCTCTAACTATTCGCTTATTCAAAGCTCTGTAGTCAATGCACAAACGCATCGTATCATCCTTCTTTCTACACACCACAACAGGCGAAGCAAAATCAGAGCAACTCTCCCTAATTATCCCTTGCTCTAACCAATCATTTATTTGTTTTTCGACTTCTCTCTTTTCAGGAAGCGACAACCTGCGTGATCTTTGACAAATGGGTCTTTCATCGGTTAGAATTATTTTAATTTTCAAAGCAGTAGTTTCTGTTTTGTTTGGCTCATAATTTTGAACAAGCGCGTGAATTTCGTTTCTCAATTTACAATCAGTAATGTGTGACAGGTCAAAAGGGCAATCATCATACGATTCGGATACTCTCACTAAGAACGTAGCTGATGAATCGTTGTTTATATTCGCGCTCTCTAAATGTTTTCCCGTTTCCAAGCATGTACCGCTCGTAGGCGCCACCGCCTCCTCTGGTTTCAATAACATGTCGTAAATTTTCGCTGGCAAAATAACTTCCGCAACAATCTCAGAGCTCGCAGCCAAGACCTCTCGCGCTTTCCCGCCTTCGCGTAGCGAAATGCGAAACTTGTAAACCTTCTCCAGCCGGCGCTCACCGAACACACTTGTCAAAACAATCTGAGAATGAATTGGCTTTGCAGCCGAAACAAAATTCTTGTTTACGATTATCGAACTCGCACCACTGTCTACCGTGGCGACTAAGGGTTTTCCGTCTATAAACACGTCGACATACTGGAGCTCACTGAATAAATAGTCATTTTGAGTTGGGATAGAAGTTGAAACGTGATTGATTCCGTATTTTTGGTCACTTTTGTTTTCTGCATTCGACAATTTCTTTGTACAGTTTCTAGCAAAATGCGGTCCACCACAAACATAACAAGATATAGGTTCTCTACTAGAAAATTTTTGATTCTGTCTCTGAAACTGCCTCGGGGAATGGTTTCCATATTCAAATTTTGTACGATCTTTGATAGCGTCACTTTCATTCCTAGAACGAACATTCGAATAGTTCCGCGTTTCATGCAAAGTTTTATTTTTAGAAACAAAAAAAACATCACAAGTCTTTCCAAGCTCTTCAGGCGTCAGCCACGAGTCGGCCTGTGTGATTTTAACGTGAGAAGCTGTTTCTTGATCTAGTGTGTCTAAAAATTTATCGCTCACCATTAGGTCAAAAAGTTGTTTAAAATCAGAAACATTACGGATTTTGAGATAATATTGGAACATTGCATTTAAGCGTGTTGCAAACTGAACATGTGTCTCATTCACCTGCCTTCTAGCTCTTCTAAAATTAAGTAGACACTCTTGAGCCGTGGGTTGGAATTCTTTCATGATTAAAGATTTAACTAACTCATAGTTATTCATTTCATCATCTGTAACGT